>KK499766.1:2922785-2965915 GCA_000688715.1 Glossina pallidipes
TTTTCTTGTTTCTGTGTTCGTATATTTTTGTTTAAGTATATTATATAAAATAAATACGTTTATACCGGTGTGTGCATGTATTATTATATAATAGGTATAATGCATTTGTTTGTATATATATATATATATATATATATATATATATATATATATATATGTATATGTATATATATATATATGTATATATATATATGTATATATATATATATATATATATGTATATGTATATATATATATATGTATATATATATATGTATATATATATATATATATATAAGTATTTTATGTATATTATGTTTTGCTTCTTTTATTTATATTTATAATTTCGATTACCATCTCTTCATTTTCTTGTCCCATAGAAAGTAGTTTTCGAAGTTTTACTTTATACGTATACATATGTACATATATGTATGTATATGTATTTATCTATGTATATTAAAAAAATTAAATCTTAAATAAAGAAATTAGGTGCATTTCATGTTGTTGCTGTATATGATCTATAATGCGCCTCTCCATGATAATATTATTTCACTTAAAATCTATTTAAAAAAATGTCTTCCTTTTTTCCACTTAATATTTAATGGTTTGTTTGCTGCGCTCCTTCCCTTTACCCAACCTTACCCTTCTTCATTTTTTTTTGTCCTCAAAATATATTTGTGGAATATTTGTTTTTTGTTGTTGTTGTTTTTTTGTTGTTCTTGTTGCTTTTGTTGTTATTGATGCTGCAGGCGTTAAATATTTCCTATAATATTTTAAAGAATATTGCGTGCGCCCGTAAGCGTATGTGTATGCGTATATGCGTATATGCGTGTTTCTTGGCGCATAAAGGATATGATTTTATTTATTTTTAATTAACAAGCACATACGTACGCACATGTATAATAACACGCCTACACATATCTATGCTTGGAAATTTAAGAAACATTGGGAAAATTTATTTATTTATTTGTATGTTTTTCGAAAATTATATAAAAGTTTTTGCTTCTTTAATGAAATACATTGAAAATGATTTTGGCTTTGGCTATCCACCACAGGGGGTAAGCTAGGTTTTTCAAAATGCCGCAAACAACGAGGCGGATTAGAGATCCCATAAATTATATCAATTTGTAATGTGGTAGATGTGGGATGAATAACGCGAATCTATATGGCAATGTCCGTTTGTCTGTTCGTCTCATGAAATCGACAATTTTATGTGAAATTTTCTTCATTAAATTCGCATGAAAGAGTAGTCAGGTAAGTCAGTCCTACAAAAACCAAAAAGAAACATTTTTTAGGCCAAAATTTCGGCCAAGATTTGCTTTAGGTGCATCGATCCAAAATTGAACCCAGCCTCACTCGAAATTTAATATTTATAAGTTTATAAATAATGTTTTCAATTCGGTCAATTCGTGCTGCGTCAAACTGCATAAGAACACGATTTCAGCTTTCGTGTATTTTTGTCTATACATCCGTCTGTGCATGCGTACGCGTTAAAGTTATTTATCCCTAATATTTGATCGAAGTGTTTGCTCGTTACAACACAAGTGATGGACGTTGAAAATTGCCTTCGTCTGCTATTATACTCAGGACATCAATTCAGTTAGATGAAATGTCATGTTCGCCTTTTGCTTTTTGCTCTCACTTACGGAAACAATGTTCCTTTTACTTAAATATTAAAAAAAAGCCAATAGACACGAATAGTGGATGTAGTTGCATCCATAAAATGTCTTTTCAATCAGCGATTGACTTATGAAAGTCGAGCATATTTTAAGCGATTTTATGAAATTGACTAGTAATCTGAATCTTTTTGCAAGAATTTTGTCGAAGTATAGAAAAGCTTAACGCCCGATATATGAGATTACTAAGCCCGATTAGCTAAAATCTCAATCACAACTTGCTCAACAATTTTTGTTTATTTCAATTTTTTGCCTTCTTTTCTTCAGAGGCCCCAAACCAGCTTGGACTCATGTCAAAAACGCTCTATCAATTATAATGTAGTTATTCGGCTCCCAGGCGTTGGACGCACGCTTGAGAAAATATTAAAAAAAAATCAAAGATGTATCTCTCCAGTTTAGAGAGCCATCGATAGTTGGCAATGCTGGAATGTACTGTTTGTTTGTTACTAAGTTTGCCTATTTGTTTGCTCCGAAAAGTTAATATTAACCATGGAAACGTTATATTTTCAGATGCTGATCTGAATTGCAAATAACTAGGAAACTCATTTTTTTCTTACTTTTAAGAGCAAAGATTTCCAATTGGTTTGTTGAATTTGAAGCTAATATCGTAATTTGTATACCTGCAGAAAGCTTATCACAGGCATTCACGTACATTGATCGATCCAAGATTTCATGGTAATGAAGAATATATATATACATATATACACTTTATAGACTCTATGCGACTTTTCATTGCGCGTTGCAAACATATTAACAAATTGAATATACCCTCAACATTCGTTGGTGGTACAATAAGCGCTGCATACCGTTCTAAGTATAGAATCTGCAGATACCGTTAGACGCACGAAAACAAGAAAAAACGAAAAAAGAATACAGCCATGGTATTAAATACATAGTAGTGTGTACATAGTCTCATACAAATTGTTTCCATAATTAGAAGTATGAGTCATTCCCATGCGGAGCTCTAACATTAAAAGAAAAATTTTTATTCATTTTAAGAAGGAAATATGCTTGAATGTTTTTTTTTTTTAAATCTCCTTAATTCTTCCTTAATAAAGTACTAAAGCTTGTGTAACAAGACGAAGCCGCCCGACAGGACAAAATTTCAATGAGAAGACCAACTTGTATATAACAATTACAGAGTTTGCTAAAGGAAATACAAACGTTCTTTACTCTCTACACAGAGGCGCTTAACATGTTTATCGAATTATGAATCAAATACTTGGCGATCACATCTGATAAACTGTGAGCTTTATTTATAATGAAGGCAACTTTGGTCGATTTTGTATAGAAGCTTCGTATGTGAATCTGACAAATATTATACATTTCATCCATATCTGCTGGAGAAAGTTATTCACGAATAGGTAAACATTGTAACGAATTTTTTAAATAGCGATCGCGTAATTTCTCTGATTATTGTGATTGTGCTACTGGGAGCATGTCGTCCATTTTCAATCTTTATTTATGGCCAACAAAAAAAACTACGGCCTCGATGAATACCTTCCTTTTACTTTCGGTTTTAAATAACATAGAATGTGTCGCGAATAGGCGACTATAAGGTAGGAAATTCAATTTTCATCTTTAGTTCAGTCTTGTTTCGATAATTGTTTTTGGTTCTTTACTGGACCGCTTGCCGTTAACTTGTCATCTGCCGAAAGATGTGTGTCGCATGTTATGCAGACTTTTATGTCCAAAAATTCGTCGTCGTATCGTTTTTCGCTTTTACTGGATCCTACTTAAATGTCTCGTATTACACTTTTGGAGAGTTTTATTGGGAAACTCGTGTTTGCAATGGAATTTATTTCCGTGTCTATAGTATCTTTTTAAGAAGTACCGAATTACTCGGTTATCGATTAAAGTTTCCATAATGAAAGAAGTTTCTAGCAAACGATCCTGGCTCGTCCATAAGTTTGAATAAAATTCGTTTCCTTACAAGTGGACAGAGGTAGGACGCTTTTCACTTTTGAGTCTCAAAATTTGTGGGCAGAAATCCTATGTAGATCAAGAAATTATATCTGTACATTGTGCGATTGGTGTTGTATAGCAAACCCTTTCCTGCAAACGAAAACTGCTTATCTCTAGTCCATATAATGTTAATGTGCTCCTATTTCTTTTCTTGGAGCCAAAATGAAATTGCCTTTGATCACAAATTTGCAAATTGGGCGGTCACGCCAGATTTCTTAGAGAAAGGCGAACCGAGCACATGAATTATGGAAACTTGCCCATCTCCAATCTATATAGAATAACTCAGACCAATGTAAAGTTTTTACAAAATGTTATTTTGCGCTTGATGGCTAAGTGGTTTATATCTGTACTCAATCGAAGATATGTGCTTAAGTCTAAATGTTTTGCAGACTGATTACGGAAGCGAGTATCCACTGCTGACTATTTGGTGGTAGATGTAATGAAAATTTTATCCCATTATGTTCTGTTATGTCAAAGTCAATTAAATGGCTGAAGCGTATTTATAATTCTTAACTTTTGCTTTGACTTACTCTAACTTATCTAGATGAGTTTTCTTATCGCTATTATAAAAAATCCGAAGTAACGAACGATTAGGATCGATGTTGAAGTAGTTTCTCTTATCTTTTAAAAAACATTAAAAAAAAACAAAATTCATTTGATGATGATGATGATGTTGTGATGAATATAACTGACTATATGAATGCATGTAACCATAGTTTTTTGATCAGAGTTTTCTTGTTAGCATGAATTTAGTTTGCAAACTAAAACAAAAAAAAAAAAAAAAAAAAAAAAATTATATTTTAAAATAATTAGTTTGTTTTTTTTTTTTGGAATTTTATATTTTTAATGGGTTTTATATATGTGTTTGTTGGTTTGTGTTTATTTAATTTAATTTTAATGATGCTTTTGTTACTCTCGTTTGTGTGTTGCTTTTTTTTTTTTTATTATTCTTTTGTACTTTCGGCAATGATCTTTTTTATTTTGTCTAACAGTAAATATTTTTCTTTATTTTAGGTTACAACTCAATACGAAATCACTCCTGTTGTCTTCTTTATGTTATGAATATTTTTGTTTTTAACTTGAGTTTAAAGCAAACTTGAAATTTTCTTAATTTGTATAAATTTCATATCCATTCATCTTTAGTCTTTGCTTTTTGGGAAACAAAAGTAAAAAAAAAAAATTTTTTTTTTTTAAAATTTAAAATAAATCCTTTACTATACGTGTGCATCTGCATTGCGCGCTTGTGTTTTGTGTATAGGTGTTCATGTGGCTTCGCATTGGGGATAATTTGTTGTTAAGACCTTAACTGTACATGTACATTGTATGCAAGTTGAAGTGTTTATCATTTATCATCTATTATTAATTTTTTAGAGTGCGTTGATTTTTAATATCTTTCTTTTCATAACTTTTAAATTGGAATTTCATAGTTTCATTTCATTGTAGTGATCATGCATGATCTCTATCTTACGCCCTATTCCATTCTATTCCATTATTTTAAGCATTATAAATACTTTGAAATCTTTGAAAATGTCATGATGGCGTGCTTGTGGCGTAAAAGTGTGGGATCGGTTTCGGATCGTTTATTGTGGCTTAGTCATTAAGTTATCATCTTCAATCTATTTAACATAATTTTGCGAGGAAAAATAAGAAATTTTTATTAAAAGGTGAGAGAGTGTGTCTCATTTTGCATATATATAAATACATACAGTGAAGTTCAACTGTAACGATTTTCGTCATATGTTTGTTTCACTGGGCTACGAGGTAATATTTAGAATTATTTTAAACGCGTCGATTAAAACAGAAAATATGTAACCAGTAAGAGTACAAATATGAATCAACCAGCAAACATGAGTGAGTACGGCAGTGTGTTTCATATGAAATCTTCAAATCATTTTAGTAAACGTTTATGTCGAATCTGAAAACGAATCTTTTTGAGAAATAATCCTTGCAAACGTACTGTAATTTTTTAATAGTATTGCGAATAGGGGGAAGAACGGACAACTGGCTGAAAAACTTTTCGCATTCGAGTGCTTGAAAGAAAAATGATGAAATAATGAAATGATAATTGAGACCTGATCTTTTACTTGTAAAAAATAAGTAATTTTTTTAATGCTCAAAAGTAAATAGCAGAAATTAAAAGAGTGAAAGGCTAGGTTTGAAGGCGTTTGCATAAGTTTTTTGTTTTGAAATTTAAAAGTCTCACTGTATACATTTATTTATATGTCATAGATATTTTCGGTTTTTTTCTTTTTTTTTTCTGCTCTTAGTATGCGGGTAAAAACTTTGTAATGGGACCAAAAAAATGTACATAAATTGATCAAAATGATGTGATTTCCCAGGAAGAAGGAGTATAAAGAACAAATAAATTGTCAGAGAAGTTTTGTAACTACCAGTACAGTTCATAATTCTGAAAGACTAACCGTTATGCCATTTGAAATTATTATTAATTTTTTTTTTTATATACTGAATTTAATATGTTGGTTGTATTTACATAAATTCACATAAGTATATCTGTGGGTACATATTTTGAAATGGCGTCTCTTATGATTCTCTAATAACAAAATGGCATTTAAAAAAAAAAGCTTTAATTAAATATGGCACATACTGGAGATTTAAACCAAAATCACAGTTATCCGAGTGAGTTACATACGTAAAGAAAATGAAATGACAAAAAACGGGTGCAGGGAAGGAAAACCCAAGAAAAATTAAACTCGATTGGATAATAGGGTTCATCTTAACATATCGTTTGATTGGTACTTATGATGGCATTTGTTGCTGTTGCGGTAATTGCTGCGATGGCTGTTGATGTTGTTCGTGCATTTGCTGTTGTTGAGCGGTTGTGGACGTTGGACTACTGTTGCCCTCCTGGTATGGCCCCGTAACCACACATGGGTGCATAGGAAACAGGGTTGTCCACGAAGTTGTTGTTAGCGTTGGTGCGCGGAGGGCAACTTTCTCGTTTTTTGGCTCATTGCCTGGTTGTGGGTTGGAATTTTTTTTTGCAGACTCTTTTTTCTTTTTACTAACAGAGACTTGGCTGCTATTATTTTTGTTCTGATTGTTACTTGTATTGTTGCTGTTAGTGGGACCTTCCTTCTTCGGGGTATTGGCTTTTGCAGGGTTTGCTTGCGTCATTTCTTCGTCGTCATCATCAACATCGCCGTCACCATTTTGTTCTTTCTTCAGTTTTTCTTTTTCTTCTTTGGCCTTGTTGTCTAGGTCTGTATTGATCTTTTTGACGCGCATTTTCTCCTCCCATTCGTCAATGCCATGATGCGTACGATTCAGATTACGATGCTGATAGAAAATTAAAGTCATTCGAGTTGGTTCATGACGATTTGGACGACGTAGAGCAGTAGTTGCATGCATCTCATGTTTTGCACATTCGATAAGTACACTGCCGTGATTAAGTGCTATTGCAACGCCACCCATTTGGGGATCCTGGAGAGCTTCCAAATTGTCATTGATTTCGGCTACTTCGCCAATCGGTTCAATTTTGTTGGAGTTAGCAGATGATGTTGTCGTGGTAGAAGTTTCAATTGGAGCGCTTGAAGTAGTAGCAGAATTTGCGTTGTGGTTATTGGTTGTTGCGGAAGTTGCAGATGTAGCGGGGATTCCAGTATTTACTTTATCAGTTTCTATTGTCACTGCTACTATAGTGTTGTTTGTATCGCTGCATGTTGTGCCGGAGTTCGGATTGCTGATGTCTGTAAGCGTCGTTTGGGGCGGTGTTTGCGAAATTGCCGTTGCAATTGGCATAGCCGTATTTGCGTTTTTTATAGATTGCAGGCCTGTTACAGGTTTCATATTACCGCCATTTGCTAACACCGTTTGACCCACATGAGTGCTGGTATTATTCAGAGGAGCAATGGGTTGATGGTGTGATACATTCGTTGCTGGAGGCAGGGGGGTAGAAGCTGAATATGTTGCCGGCGCTGTAGCATTGGCGCTTTGATGATGACCATACATATTCCAGTTGGGCGACGGCGGGGGCGGTGTTGGTGGTGGCGTCTGCTGTGGGTACATCCCGTACGGTGAGTAAGCCTGATGATAGCCATAATTATAATTCATATTTTGATACGCATCATAGGCCGAATACGCTGAATGAGGCGGCGGATACATTTGGTAGTTGTTCGGATACTGAGAGTATTGATAATCTGTGGGCGGTTTCGGCTTGACAAAGCCTTCTTCAATTGGATTTGTATGGGAATGTGGGGGATGATGTTGTTGAGTCGTTAGATTAGTCATAGGTGTCATTGGAGTAAGAGTAGTCAACTTACTTTCAGACAAATTGTTATTTCCCAGAGTTGTTGAATCAGGATTTTCCTCGCTGCCTCGACTTTTCACTTCACCGCGTACGTCGTGAACTTGTGTGAGTTGCTGACTGCCTGCAGTCGGCATATTATTATAAGCATTTGTGTTATAATTGTTAGGATCGTGTTGAGCACCTGTTGAATGATGAGTTGGATTGTGATTGTTCGGAATCGGAGGTGCCATAGGGGTATTGGCAGTTGTCGGAGTTCCAATATTATTGCCACCGTTACCAGTTAAGTTGCCTACATTATGAGCACTTGCGTGTGGAGGGTTATGAGGGTGCGGCGGTGGTGGCCAGTTGCCATAATAATTGCGTGAATCTATATAGGAACCCGTTTGATAGTCATATGAGTAGGGCGAATCCAGCACCGTGCTTGAGATCTGGTTAGATTGTAGTTGGGCATCAGTGAAGGTATCAATCATGGTCGCCATATTCATCAGACTCGTATTGGACGTCATGAGTTGATTGGTGTTACCTCCAGAAGCATTATTATTAGAAGATTGGTTCGAAAGATTGTTGTTACTGACTGGCGGTGTGGTAAATGCACTTCCCGCTGGGCTTGGATTATTGGTAACAGGCGTCTGGCAACGCGGAGATGGAGTAGAAGGCGGTGCCGAGGAACTTGTTGTTGTAGACGATTGATTCGATTTAGATTTTGACTTTGATTTATTGGCCACAATGTTACCATTTGTAGGGGCAGCAGTATTGGTATTGGGATCTTTTTTATTTGCAGCTTGTGGGTTGTTTACAGCACTTGCCGGAGTTGGAGTAACGGTTGCTTGTGTTACCGGTACTACGTTATTATCCCCATCGCCTGCTGGTGGCGTTTCATCCTCTTTGCGTTTCTTCCCATGTCGACGGCAAGGTATTAGAGGTGTTGAACGGACTCGTACTTCGCAGGGAAATCTACATTAAATAGAGAAATGATATTTCTTATTAAAATCAGCAACAGGATATGTAAGGATAAAAACTATACACTTATGAAATGTCAACTCTACACTCACTTGTCCAGGACTTGAACAGCTCCAAGACGATGCTTTTCCCTTTGCCCTTCCATACTCTCGAATTCGTCCGTTGTGTCCATTGTGTATAAGGGCAATACATGTAACTGTTCATCGTCCGGTTTATTGCTGTCTCGATTTGTTGCTTTTAAGAGAGCAACTTGTACCGTACATCCATCCTGCATATTATGCAGGTCACGATGGGAATGGGCACAAAAATCTAGGCAGGCAGTCACGCCCGAAAAGGGCTTTCCATCTTTCAATCCTAAACGGCAGTCTTGTGCTTCCTTTTCGTAACGCGTTTGATTGACATAGGAACGTGGACATATTTGTTTGAAGAGTGGTGCCAACACGGTGGCCAAAACATTCATATGCTCTTCAATAGCAGGCTCTTCGCTTTTGACTGATAAGCGAAATTTGCGTACTGTCTTTGAACGTGCATATTTACAACCATTATAGTACATAGACCAGGAACAACCAAAACTGTAAGAGGCTCCCGACGTTTCAGGGTCGAGACCTGCAAGCATAAAAAGATTATTGAATCGCAATGTTGATCGTAAAGAAGATTTACCTTGGCAAGCGCAAGTTCGATTTTCGTTAGTGGCGCACCGACGAGTTGTGGGTAGACCAAATTTATTAAGTTTCGGGATAAGATTTTTATAGGCATTATCTGCTTCAAGGCGGGGCATTCCTTCCCAAGCTACCATACATACCACTATGTAAGCAGCTGTGCATCTTGTGATATAGTATTAGATTTTGAGCTATGAACGTCGCGTAATTTATTTTTGTATACTTACCTGTGACCTGGCCGCTTTTTTACAACGACTAGAATCTTTTCCTCAGGGTCGGCTCGTCGTATAATCCATTTAGCTAAGGGGCAGCCAGTGGACGTTTTACCTTCTTTACCAGTATATATAATTTTTTCGATACGAAGTTGGCGTCCAGATATTTGACAACGCTCTTCAAATTCCTTACGCAAATCAGTCAGATTCGATGCAGTGCCTTTGAATAAGATTTATAATTATTACAAAGAGGTCTGGCATATTTTGTGCTTTGGTGCACCTACCTAAGTGAGTGTAATATGTTCCTGGTTCAGGTGGGCTTTTATCTGATTGAAAGCAATCACATTCAGGAACTTCAGTTTTATTGCCTTTTTCTAATCTATCGGATGTATCGAACATTGGGTTAATTTTTTCATGTTTCACGACAATCTCATTGTTTTCTTCTGGTTTGCTGTTCTTTTTTTTAGGTTTTGTCCCATTATTGCTCTCCTGATCTTCTTCTTCGACCAGAATTTCGTCTTTTGTTTGCATTCCAATGCAAGAGCCATCTTTGAGATGTTCCGCTGTTGGAGCTCTGGTACCACCTTGGCGGCAACATGAAAAACCAGTACTTCCTTTAATGGCTGCCGGGCCACCTTCGCCATGAAAAGGATAACCAATGCTTCCATGGCTTGCATGTGAGTGCGCGTACCCAGTGCCCATGTCTTCAATTTTGGGTTCGATCATTCCGGGTCCTAGATGAGGTGGGCCGAGCGGATAACGATGAGGTGGTATGGGATACGCGTGGGCTGGTATATCTTTCTCGTAATTGGTTGGCAGCGGTATTATGCTGCTAGTATCCGATTTTCTATCCACTTCCATTAAATGGTTACCATGATGATGTATAGCACCTTTTGGTATGGGACCATTCATCGTTTTGACATGTGAAGCAATAGCGTTAGTATGATGAGAATGGAGGCTGTGCGTGTTGCTGAATGCAGGCGTTGCTGTCGCATGCTGGTAACCAGGCATAAAATTTTGTTGATAATTCTGTTGAAACCCGGTCGAACCGTAGTAGCCCGAATTGTGGTGGTAAGTGGGGTAATCCTGTTGACTTTGGTGATGAGGTTGCTGGGGTATATGTGGTCCTGGTTGTGTCTGAACTTCATTTTGACAATAGTCGGCGTATTGAACAAAGTTTTGATAATTGCGTTCGTATCCCTCCATCTTATTGTGTTGTCCGGGCAACAAACCTGGTTCAGATTTAATATAGGGTGTATGATAATCTGGATGTTGCGGCGTGTAATGAGCCGGTGGATAAGTTGGATTTTTCTCCATTTTCATGTTTGCTAAATGGGATAGGTGATGGCCTCCTCCCGGATCATGGCTATTTTTATCAATATCTGAATTATCGGTCGAATTAGAGTTAGAGGAACGACTACTTTTACTTTTACGACTGGATTTTTTTGGTTCAGTGTGAGCTGTGGTTGTATGCTGCGGTTGCTGGTGATGGTGATGATGTTCTGTACCTTGAAAGCCGGATGCTACGGGTTTTTTAAAGGAATTGGCATGATGTGGCTTCCAAATGTGATCGCCACCACCTCCGATTGGTTCAGGTGCCAAAGAACCTCCAGCAGTTAAAGAACCAGCGTTTGCAGGTGTTTGAATTCCTGGTGGCTGTTGTTGGTGTTGTTGTGGTTGCTGGGATGTCAATTGCGGAGGTACACTGCTTGAACCGTTAGCGTTTAATAACGTTTCGCTTCGGAGATGGTGGCTATACGATAAAAAATGACCGGTTTGTTGTTGTTGAGCGGTGTTGGCAGTATTGCCTCCTCCAACAGGAGGAGGCGGTGGCAGAGTGCCGGGCATGCCGTGAATATCGGAATTACTTGTACCCGAAATTAAATCCTTTGGGTCGTTTTTACGTAATATCATTGATTTGATACGGGTGTTAAGATTAAGACGCTCACCACCGGGACCTGTTTGTTGATAAGGATCTGTCGATGTTTGCGTTTGATTGGCCCAATTCCAGTCTTGTTGTTGTTGATGTTGTTGCGCTTGCGGTGGAGACGAGATATGATTTTGTGATTGTTGTGGAGGCTGCATGGTAACATTATGATGAGGTGATGCTGGAATTGTGGTTCCACCATATGACTGTTGTTGTTGAGAAGCCGCTGTCATATTTCCATTCGGTGACTGAGGAATTTGGTTTGGAGATTGGGGGATATGACGTGACGCTTGGTGTGTTACAGAAGTTTGCGATTGTTGCATGACGTTACGTGTAGGTGACTGTGATACTGTTTGAGTGTTTGGAGCTTGCATGGGTGAGGCGGCTGGGGGAGCGACTGAAGCATTTTGTGTAACTGTTCCAAGTTGGCTACCATTAACTGCAGCAACTGTAGTATTTCCGGATGGGTTGTTATTTGGAGTTGCAGATGGTGAAGTTGCTGTTGATGAATGATTTGTAGGTTGTTGGGCGCCGCCATAATCGCCTGAATACCCATTACAGTTGAGTGAGCGCGGCGGCACGCTGCTCACTCGAGGATATCCAGGCATGTCGTTTCCCGACATTGTCTTGTTAAGATCAGGAACACTACCAATGTGTTGCTGTTGTTGTAAGCCAACACTAGGCGCAGTCGGCGTTGCAGATACTTGGCCAGCATAGGTGACAGCAGCTGGCGCGAAACCAACACCTTGTAGGCCAACTTGATTTATAGGAGCACTTGGCAATTGTTGACTTTGGAAATCATATCGTTGAACTGGTGCACCGTAGGGCGAGCGGCCATAATTTGGATCGAACCCTAGCCCTGTTTGAACGTATCCATTGGATGGATAGCCATATGATTGTGTCTGGAAGTCGAGTGAGTTTAGTGACGTGATTGCTGGGGTGTTTTGAGGAATTTGCTGAATAAACTGGTTTTGCCACCCTTGAGAAGGATCTGTTTGCCATGTCGGATAGAAAGCCATTGGTGCCTGAAATTGCAAAAGAAAAATAAGCCATGTAAGTAAATTTCTGATTTTGATATATGTATCACATATGCAAAGACCTAGTTTGAAATCCATACATATGAAAGCGTTTTGTTGGCCTTTTTTCATTTAAAGTTTCTTTTTTTTTCATTTTTGTGGTAAGGCGGACGAGTTAAAAATTGTTACGAATTTTCACAAGTCTTTTATTGATTAAGCTTTCGTTTTCGTTTCTTCCAATGAAATTTTAAACTGTGCGCTATGTGTGAATGAATAAATCCATTATGGCGATCAAATGCAGGTTACGTTTATACGCACATATCTTTTATTGCATGCAAATATTTTAGATTTGATACAAATGTATATATGTTTGAATGTATATATATATATATATATGTACATCAAGTTTTATATGAATGGGTGTCAGTCTTTAAGCACGTGTGTAGTTTTTCTTTTGTTATCATGGCACACAATGAAAATATATTCGGTGTATTTTCAAACAAAAAACACGTTCACATCAACACTTAGAGACACACAGAAGCACGCGCGAAACGTAAATAATATATACATATATAGACATGTAATATACATATATAACATATGCGTCGTATATGACGTTGACAATAGCAACAAGTTTGTTAGTGTTAATGAACGTTTGCGATATAGACGGACATATGGGTTAAAGTGTTGATGCATGTTTAAACATTCGCATAGGGTACATAAACAGATTTTAAAAATCATTTGTATATTTCGGTAAGCAAACCTTTTTATGCACAGCAAAAACACATATACGCGACACGTATTCATCTAAATTCCCGATATGAGTGTATTTATTATAAAAAATGAAATAATTTATAACATTTATGCAGCAAAATGTAAATTCTGTTAAGTTGACTTTTCAATTTATGCGCATCTGTTACTTAGTATGTATAGATGCGCGGATAAGCGACAGGTTTAATAGCAAAAAAAAACCCAAATATATCGTATTATGTATAATTATGAATTTTTTTGAATGCGATTAGTAATATAAAACGTAACAATATCTAAATACTTTTAAATTAAAAAAACGAATTCGCATTTCAATGTTTTTTAGTTTTATTCGCAACTCGACGTAGTGGTTATTTTAACATACATGGATGGAACCCCGTTAGAGATCTCATTAAGGTGATTGTGCTTATGTAATCTGTGTGACATACGGTTTAGCTCTTTCCGTCAAGAAATTTCGCATGCGCGAAAGAAAGTAAATATTTCCTAATGCTTTAAGAATTGTTATGTGATTTCTTTCAGGCAGCGGCAATTGTTTTGCTCAATGTCTTGCTTTGGATGTAACAAACACATTTTGAGTATTTGGATCAAACTAATTATGACAAAATTAAAAGCGGTTCTATTACAAATCTGATATTATTTTTTATTGACCTTTTAAGGTTCCATTGCTTTAATGGCCACACGAACTGAATGCATTTCTAATATATTACCTGTTTATTTTACTGTATTATTGATCAATGGAAAGAATTCGAAAATGATTAAAGAGAAGATATGAGAAGAAAATGAAAAGTTCGACAGATCATGAACCTTGCATTTCCTTTACTTCAAATTAATCCTTAAAGATTTTTGATATTGAATTTTTTTCTTTTTTTTTTTAGTTGTCACTGGTTAATCGGGATTGTTTTTCCTCTGAATGCGCTTAATTTGATTTAAATAAATATTTTCGATTAATATATCCTGTGAGTATGTAAATAACGATTTTTGACTATAATAAGTGTCGTTGAGAACGGGATCATGTTAAGCTTCAAAGAGGGCCTGCGACTATAAGTTAGAAAACATTAGTTTTTTATTTCAAAATTTGCGAATGCGAGCGTTCGTACAATAGGCAACAGATAGAAGGAATGACAAGAGACTATAACGAAATACGTTGATCAGAAATGCACAACAGCAGTTTATCAGGATTACGAGCTAAATATGTTTAAACGCTCATGTTTCACAATTTTTATATCTGCCCGTGACTCCTGCATTCTGTGACTCCTTTTCTTGAACAGGATAGAGAAGTGAAGGGCATGAGTGACAATAAAAAATATTTAAAAATTAAAAAGTGTTCTAATAAGAAAATGTGGGTAAATCAAAAATTAAGATGTGAGCAATTGCACTGTCATTTTCCGTGACCTTCGAATTAGGCATCGTGTGCTCTATTTTCATTTTACACATTAACAATATTACTGAAGGAAAGTTGTGAACATTTTTACATTTCAACGACTTAAATATTCAAAATTTCGATGGATTTATTGCAGAAATTTTATCCATTATATAAAATAACGTAAGAAATTGAAAGAGAAAAACCGTTTTGTTTTACTAACATAAACATTTGTCATCCGTCTTCGTACATTGCATATCCCATAAACGCTTCTCGAAGACCGTGTTTGTCAAAAGATATTAAAAAAACTATTTTTGAACATAAACATACCATAGGTTGTTGTGGTTGATCTTTCATTGTTTGTATTTGCGCAGTAATCTGATGTTGATGTTGTTGTTGTTGTTGTTGTTGTTGTTGTTGTTGTTGTTGTTGTTGTTGTTGATCTTGCTGCTGCAATTGATGATGACTATGTTGCAATTGTTGCTGTTGTTGTTGTTGATGATGATGTTGGTGTGTTTGTTGTGTCTGCTGCTGAGGTTGTTGTCCAAGGTGATGTAATTGTTGCTGATGTGTTTGCTGTTGCTGTTGGGGCAGCTGTTGCTGTTGTGGCGATTGAGTTTGAGTATGCAATGAAGGCAAATGCTGATGTTGGGCTAGTTGAGTTTGTTGTTGTTGTAATTGTTGTTGTGTATTTGGTATTTGATGTGATGATTGCTGCTGTTGCAAATGTTGGTGCTGTTGCTGTGTTGTCTGCTGTTGTTGATGTAATGAATTTATTTGCTGCTGTTGCTGTTGTTGTTGTTGTTGCTGTTGTGCCGAACTATTAGCTAAAAGATTAGTGGCCGTTGCGCTTGTCGTATTTGGCGAAGGATGTGGCACATGTGTGGCAGATGCTCCTATTCCTGGTCCTGATGCCGTTGCTGCAGCCGGACTGATAGCTGAATTAGCAACCTGACGTGGCGAATGGACAATGGAGGTAACATTTATTTTACTTAGCTTTGCCGATGGTTTTCGCCCACGAGTCTGGAAAACAAGATAAAAAAATTGAATTAAAATCGCTCAGTTTGTATTTTTTAGGGACTAACTTTAAAGAATTTTCGCATACATTTCTATGTGTATATGTGATTTAGTATTTCAGTAAATCTTAAGCCGATCATTGCAGTACATCGTTATCTATTTGAATGCTTCTGCGCAATTATTTTTCTATAATTTTCTCCCTTTTAACTTTTGCCAATAATAATTTCATTTTTATTAATTTTTACTAATAATAGGTGTAATAGCATAAAAAAAACGCTGCCTAGAGTCTTGATATATAATTCTATTTAATTCCAGACTGAAATTTGCTATGATATGCGATTTGTTGGCAAAATTGTTATTATCTTTTTAGCTATATCTTCGATGGGTTCTTTCAGTTTGCTAGCTGTGATCGGTTTGCTTTGTGGGAGGGTACTCAGCTCATATCTCAATAACACCTAACTGAATTTCTTTTATTGTTTTCCGTTTCTCTATTAAAATTTTCTCAACTTTAAAGCTTAAAACTATAGACGTTTGGTGGCAGGCGTCGGGCGGACGATACTGGCCAAAAGAAAGAGAGGGAGAGAAAGAAGCGATTTTATGCTGATCAGAAGATTATTTGGATCGCGTTACATCTCCGATGGATCCTTCTAAGCGCTGTAAACTGTATACGTATATGACGGTAGTTTGACAACTTATATCCTATGCGCTGAGCGGAATATTTATTATTATTATTCCTTCAAGTGTTTTAAGAAATCTTAACCTATTAATTATTATGCATTTTAAACCTCATGCAAGCCTCCGCGTTAGTGGAGAACCTTAGAGTATATTTCCATTAATCATGATCACTAACTTTACATGGATCTATTATGGCGCTATGTCTCCGTATGTTTGGATGTTCGCATGCATTTGCGAGAGAAGAACATAAAAATTTAATTTTAATAAGAAAATTGATAGATACATTAAAATATGTTTCGTTTTGCATTTCGAGAAAATTAAAGCAACATTTATTTGGTATTTGTTATTTATGAAAAATTTTTATTGCAAAATATTAAACAAATTAAAATCATAAATCATCAAATGAATATAAACAGAAAATAAAAAAGCCATAAATTTTCATTTTTTCCATTTATTTATTTACTTATTTTTCTTTTCCATAAACAATTTTTATTAATAATAAACATGACAAAGGAAATAAAGAAAAAGAAATATGAAAGCAGAAAAAAAAAACTCTGGCAAGAAGAAAGAAGAGCAAAAAAAGAGAGAGAGAGAGAGAAAAGAAAAAAAACAGCTTGGAACCAATTAAAATTATATTTACAGAGTATTAAAAAATATGTAAAAAGCTTAGGTATTGTAAGAGGGAAAAGGAAAATGGGAAGGTGTAGTCAATTTATTTTCTTTCCTTATTCTTCTCCTCATGCTGCAGACATACTATATACTACTTACTATCTATATATGTCTATGAAAGTGTATTTATGTATGCATGCATGCATGCATGCCTGCATGCATATGTGTCTGTTCTTGACTCTTTTTCATCCATGCATTGCGTACTGCTCGCTCTGCGAAGTATAATATCAATGGCATTTTTAGATAAAAAATGCAACAGCAGCAGCTGTTTCATATCTGTTATGTTGAAGACACTAGCGCATACACATATCTGTATATGTATATGTATAGGATACATAAGAAAGGCAATAAATTAATATCATAAATTTTAATTTTACACTTTGTTTGACTAATAAATACCTACGCATAGGCACGTGTACACACACATTCATATGAATGTATGAAATTTCTCTTGTATGTTGATTACGAAATGCAGCCACGTAATTTTAAGTTTTCATATTTTCATGTGATTTCCGCCAAAAATATTAACTTTAATTAAAGTTAACATTCTTACGAATTTTGAGTAACTTAATTATGAAGAACAGCTATCTGGCTGTAATCATAAGCTCGCAAAATAACTCAGGCATATTAAATATCACATTATACTGGGAACAGTCTACGTTTATTTTTCCCGCTAGTCGGCACGATAATAAAGCTCTAGGCCATTTTGGCATATTTAACGACGGGACATACGCGAGCGGCAAAGACGAATCGGCCCGGCGACATGAATTCGAAAGGAATGTGCCCGTAGACATCATAGGTATGCCAAAGATATATATATATCGTGTATTGACTGCAAATTTCGACGTGTGAAGGTTGTGCGTGAAATAGTTCCTGGCTGCTCTCGCAATGAAACAAAATAGCACAGCAGTCACGTAGCTGGTATAGCGATAACTAAAATCAGAGAGTTAATGTTCGAATTGCTTCCCCACGTATTCTGTTCGCCAGATTAAGTCCCCTTTGCATTATTTTCTTTTAATATATTTGAAAACATGGCCTGACATTAAAAGATTTGCCAATAAGGAGGACGTAGTAACGGTGACAGATAGCAATTTTAATGTGTTCGGCGGTTTTGACTGTAAATATGGCAACGACACTATTGAATGTCTCTGAAACAAGTGGTGTTGCGGCAGGAGAGGGTTATTTTCAACCATAAAGATATTTTTACCAACTTTTCTTGGGTTTTATTTGCCGAATCGAATACTTCCGAGACTAACCTCGTACTAAGCAATTTGGCATAAATAGTTATTATGGCACGTCTATAATTAGTGTAAAATTCTGCTGTTTTCCTTTAATTGCTAATCTAAAGAAATTACTGAGCATTCAGGCAGGCAAAGTTCATCTACACTGTACTCATGTGGGCAATTGACTTCTTCTTATATCAATCGGCACTGTGTCAAATGAGACTCAATATTTTGTTTTCTTTTAGATCAAGTGTGTAGTTTTTACCGTAGATATGAGCTATTAGAAGATTTGCTCACATGATAAATGAATATTTTATTGTTGTTGTAAAAAATCAAACAATAGTTAGCGTATTATGGGATAAATTTTGTATACACATCGATGTTGTCTAGAGCGCTGTTGAATTTATATCGAAATATAAACGAACGAGAGCAAAGCATTTGCAATTTAATTTTGTATGAAAATTTTCAATCAAAATAATGCCGGAAACACAAGGAAATAAGCGGTAGGGCGAAGAAGACAAGCAAGTAAATGGAACGCCGGAATAGTAAACATTTCAACAAATTACCGTTTAAAGCAATTTTTACGTTTTGTACAACTTGAAGGTAGGAAGAGTTGATAAAAAATAAAATAAAATATATAGATAGATAGATAAAGTATACGTTTGATGTGAGACGAGTAAATACTCATCGAGTATCAAAACTGATACTCGAAAGGCATTTGCAAAACAGATTGCGAAGGTTCGCTTACGCGAAAAAAGTGTGCTATTAAAAAATCTCAATTTCATGCGAAGATTTCTTTAATGAAACGCGTATAGTTTCATAATTACGAAGAGAAATATATAGATTCTCTACATGCGAATATATTATCGGGAGAGAACAGAAGCGTATTAATTTTGTCGCTGTATTTCCTTTTTACTTCCTTTAAAAAGTGCACAAACCTTAAAAAGCGCTTACTTTAAAAGTACCTAAGCACCATTTATTTCGAAATCAGCAGACTCGATTTTTCGTTGTATTATCTAATGCACGTATATTTGATTTAATAGTCTTATGTTTACGTTTCATCAAAATGAAGAGAAAATGTAGATAAATAAAATACTGTACAATAGTTAACTTGATTCGTGTTTGTGGGAGGAATTTCGACAACTTTATAAATTTTTCGATCGGTATGAGATTCTGAATCCACTTAAGCGTTTATCATGCGATCAGCGAATACTTTTCGCAAACGTTAATGTTCACCGAACAAGTTTTTCTTGCTTCGCATGCAACTCGTTTTCACTGTATTTGTCCCTCCAAGGCTGCAATAATTGTGGAAAACAAATCCAAATATTTAAAATATATGTATGTACGGTTTAGTTGACTTTATGAAATTCTGACAATCAAGAGAAAATTATGGCGGATGTTCGAGTTTAATTATTTGCCGATATACAGGGTGATTAAATAAGAGTTTTCTTTTCTTTTTTTTCTCATTTTGCTTAAAACGTTCTACTGTTCACGTTGTTCTTCAGATCCAGTCAAAATAGTCATTTGGGTTCAGTAATGATTGCCAAATCATTATGAAACAATACATAGTTGCATCGCATATAGAAATTGTTAAAACCTGTTACGTATCGTGTTCATGGGGGATGATGCCCATACTTCGCTAAATGACTTCGTAAACAAGAATGTGAAAAAAAACATGCTTGTCGTTCTTACGAGACCTTTACGTCAACAAAAATTACCTTTTAGGTGCGGTTTGTTGACTGAAAGTCTCATTGCTGAGCATGCAAATGACATTGCAGTTACCTTCAATGGTGAATGTTGCAGAAACACGATTAGTGATCGGAACCAAACTATTCTCGTCCTTGGGCCAAAACACGTGGGTGCACCAAATTACATCAAAGTATCTCAAAAATTGTGGCCTGTAGATCGAACACAAGAAAACAAGACGGACAGACAGGCTTAAATCGATTCAGAAAGTGATTTTGAATTGATCGGTATAACGAACGGCGCGTTTACCTCAAATCCTTCCAGGCGTTGCATACATCCGCACAAACTTAATGCACCTCTGTACCATCACCAGAAGAAGAAATCGTTTTGTTTTTATTTCAAATTAAAAAAAAACTCTCTTACGGTACGGTGTCACCCCACAGACGATGAGGCATTTGTCCCCTTAGTTATAATTTACAAGTTCATGATGAAATTTTTGAACGCATTCTTCAAGTGCATATCATTCGTTTTACGGCAAAACGTGGATGTATCGGTTTATCTAAAGTCTACGGAAAATGTACATCTCACGTTCGTATCTTCTTGTAGTAAGCAATTTATTGACGAAATCTTCGAGTTTGGGATGTCTTCTTCTTTTTCCGAGTATTCAGCAAACAAACAACAAATACTTCGCTGCGTTGTAAAAAAGGTGGAAATGCTTTTTAGGGTTTTTAAATTTCGATCGGTTCGATCAATTTTTGGCGTTTGCGAACGAATTAACAAGTCTTTGACCTTTGAAACATGTACCCGTCAAACTTTAGTTTTATGCGAGATTTTTCATTAAAGGTGTTCATCGCCAAATTCAACAGCGTTTGCTATATATAACTAATTTTGTCGTTAGCTGTGTGGCATCTTTAGCTTTCTAGTTGAAAGTCGATTATCTTGTCGGAGATATCTAACTCTTAGCATTTATTCCGTAACTATCCACACAAACGATCGCTATGGTCTGGCTTCAAAAAAAGTTTACACTGATTTTAATTTTTTTCTAAAAAATGTTTAAGGATTAAAACGACAATAAATTGACTCTGGTATATGTAATGTCGTTCCATAGCGTATGTGAATGTTGATGAAGAGTTGAATAACTGAATAGCTGGTAAACCGAAATTTTTAAAACGCGAAAAGAATGTATGAGAGAAGTCGTGATATTTCCTCAAACGAAATGAACGAAAATCGGATGTGCCTAGAGAAAGATCTTGTACAGTGAAGCTTGCGACGGATACATTATTTAGTATCCGTAGTATTTGTTCTTTGATTAGTACATCATCCAGAAAATGGATATGGATGGATCCTCTCATTTTCCGAGGAGAATATGACTGAATAATTTGTATGTTTTGTTGATAAGTTTAAAAAAATTATATTTTTCAGGAAATTTTCCAAAGTTTTTTAATGAAAGATTCCTTCACAAACACGTCTATAACTATGTGCCTTTAAACAAATGCTCCGAATTTGAAAATTGTAATTACAGCACATGTACTTAATGACGATGATCAGGATGTTCATGTTGATTTGACCAACAATAAGGTTTTAATTAAAAGCAAAGTGAACGAAATTTTCCTGGAATTCATTCATTTACTTATTCATTCGTTCATTTATTCATTTCTTCACTCATGTTTTTTTCTTTTTTCTTCAAAACTTATACGTTCACTTCTTCAATAATCAACAAAAAGCTTATGCAACATCGTGTGTACAACACGTACACAGAGCTCTGGATACATGCAACTACGATAAGGTTGAAATTTTCAAATAATGCATGAGACAAGACTAAATATCAAAGGCAATCATTCCTGGTGTTTTAAAATACACACATAATAAATAAGACCGTACTTTTCCTCTTTTCAAAAAATATTAATAGAAAATATTATTATTATTATTATTATTATTATTATTATTATTATTATTATTATATAAATTAAGCCAGAGAATAAATTCTAAGGCTAAAGTCTTAAAGCACTAGCATCTAAGGCTTTCGGCTTTCGGCTTTATTTTTATTAATATTATTATTAATAGAAAATAGCTTTTCGAAAAGTTTTGAAAAAACTTTTCTCTCTTCGATAAATGAGTGTCGAACAACCTTTATATAAATTCAATAAGAAATCGTTTTAGTAAAATTGAAACCTTTTAAGCAATACGTTTGAAAACATGATTAAAACATTTTTAACGCGGAACTTGTAATTGACCCGATTTCAACGTTGTAATAGGATATCTTTTTTAGGTCGGCCATGCAGATATATTCATCTACAGAAGGACAGGTATGTACACTGGATGCTAATAATACGCGTACGCGTCAGCTACGAATATTGGCATAATCTGGACCAGTTCGAGATTTCTTTCACGGTCTATTGCTGACGCTCTTATTGTTCGAACTTTTTACATCGGTTTTTAAGTGGGCTTAATTCAAAGTACATCGCGCCTCGAATTCGATGTCAGTCGCCCGCAAACACGCTTACAATCGGACGGAGTGTATCAGTGATTCATTCGACATATCTTCTTATTTATTAAAATTTGTTAGTTACCTGCCTACTAATATTAACAATACGAGTAATATTTAAAAAAATGGGGAAAAATAAATTAATTAAAGGCAATGATTAAGGGGGATGCAAATACGAAATAGAACTCAATTCAAATAATCTAAAAAATTTAAGATTATATCGTTTCAGAAGCTATTGCTGTTATACTTGCAGTTAGGAGTGCACACATACGACAAAGGCATTAATAAAATGCCGTGATGGATCAAAGACCTTAATATTGTTATTATACATCCTACGGAGTCGTTTGGCTGCGGCATTACGGTAAGTGAATTGCTTTGCAGCGCCTCGTGAACGCATCAGGTATCTTGAATGAGATTTCCTTAAGTGAGAATGGAGCAGAAAATACGCCTTTTATTAATTTTACAAAGAAGATCATATCACAACATCTCGTGTCGTTTGTCCAGGGAAGGTAAATCAACGAACTTTAAACTAATTATCATAATCCGAAGCTTTCTATTTTTCTAAACGAGACTTCCACCCCAAGCTGTGCAGAGAAAAATTGAAAAGCTTCGTTGTAGTTATTCAATTAGGTTGACATCTTTACTTTAGCGCCCAAAAACATTTAAGGAATACTCCGGCATTGGTCGAACAAGAGCAGGAATAGGTATATGGGTACAGTAATAAACGGGTCACAGAAGCGTTTTGACCACTTTTTGAGCAGGCTAATTAAATTGTATGACATTTTTATGTGTCAAGCATGACCAGCAGACATCAACCATAAATAATGTATATGAACGATTTGACTTTATATCATAATTTTGACTACTAAGCCGATTTCAGTATCAAATGGACGGACAGACAGAAAGACGGATAGCAAGTTAAAAAGTCGGGCCAGGAGGGAATATAAGAACTTCACGGAGTTTTTGCAAGCGAATGGAATTGAAAAATTAATCTACGCCCGTCGTATCGGCAGTGAATGCCAAAATTTCTATAAGCCAAAGGACTGGTCGAGAGCGAATAAAGCTTTTTCATTTGTTTATATATAAAATATTATATGTGTGAGCGCACCTCATTGTCTTAATTTTTCGTGTATGTGTCCTTTACTGTACTCAAGTCACTGTTTTCCATGCGATTTTTGCTTCTCTTTTATATTTAGTCGGTTCGCCGTCGTTACTGCCTTAATTTACCACCGCTTTTGTTGTTACCAGTGTATGTGCGTGTGTGTGCATATTAGTTTGCATGGATACACGTATGTGTATATGTATACGTACATATATATATATATATATTTATTTGTATATCTCCCCTTGTGCGAAAGTGTGTGTATTTTATTTATGTCCGACAGCTGTCATTTATGAAAATTTATTTGTATTTATTTAGCTTTTGTATGGTTGTTTTTGTTGTACATTTGTGTATTTTAACAGACATAAAACTTTTATATTCTTCGTACTCCATGTGCACGAACACTAAGCAAAAATATTAATGCTTCTCCTTTTAATGCTATATGAAGGGAAAAAAAACTTTTTTTTTTAACACTGATTAGAGGATATGTATATATATATATATATATACATACACATATATATATATTTTTTATTTTTTATTTATTTAAATTTTCGAAAATTTTTTGAAAAACAAATCAGAAATTTTCTCGTAAATGTGTTTTATTAAGAATAACTTTAAGACCTTCCCCCTCTAATTTCGATGCTCATTATTGAAAAATAGGTAGAATTTTGTTAGAAAATTTCCGTCACATTTCCGTAGTTCAACTTTTATAGTTGGGGTATACGAAAAAACACTATAGTGGGCCGATAACCATATTTGAATACCCTACATCACCCTACTGTTACTCACATAATGACCTTTCAAAATAAGTCGTAATGTGGGTGGTGACCAAAAAACTGGTCGAACCCGAACCGTTTTCTCATAAATTGCGGTATGTAGGTTGCACAAAAAAAAAGGCAAGCAGACAAATATAAATCGATTCAGAAAATGATTATGAATCGATCGACATAATGAAAGGCGAGTCTCTCTTCAGTCTTTCTGGGTGTTGCATTCATCCTCGTAAGCCTAATATGTCCTGAATGAGTCTACTTCACCCGTACACAATATGAATTAGTAAAAAACTGATACAAGATTTATTTTGGATATTCCAATTAGAGTATATTGCCGAGCCCGGCTTATAAAATTCATACCAAAATTGATCTCCAGATAATTTAAAAGTTTTAACTTCATGAACATAGTCATAGATTTATCAGACTCTTATTACATCAACCGCAAGGGCTGCGTTAAAAGTTTTTCGTTGTCTTTAATGCATAGAGATATGTACATCGAAAACATCTTACAGTACAACATACGTTCTTGAATAACGTGTTCGTGGTGTAGTAAAATATATTGAAAATCTTAAACTGGCCTGAATGTAATTTCCTTATAGCTTTTATACTCTCTATAAGCTATTTGATATTATATTAAGAATGTATGTACCAGGTTTATATAAAATTATATAAACTTCTATACAAATAGTTGCGATGCCAAGATATGTAATAACTTGATGGCTTGTTAATGAACGATATCCATCTGTATGTAGTAAAGTCTGTTTGGCTTGTAAAAGTTTCTGGCACAATTTGAAGCGCGTATAGTCTAGGTTTAGACAGACATCAAAAATATCGTATAGACTCTGATTGAATTATCTAAGAGAGAGCATTTACGCAAAGAATTTTAATTTTGGAATACAAGTAGTTTCAAATCAGTTCACAAATGAGTTGGAAGGCTTGCATCAATCAGCATATGGATGGTAATCATAAAAATCGCAATTTCATAACGCTGTGTGTGATGTGGAAAGTAAAGGAAAATAAAGCTAAATTAACGGACAAAAGGTTTTTCAAAATTTCTTATATAGTTTTCTGTCTTTTTTTTTTTTTTTGTTTTTTTTTTTAATAATAAAGAATGCGTAAAATTTGCTTTCTAATATATCGTCAGACTCTCTAATGTCATTTTATAGTCCAAGATAAAAATAATCGACGCTAAGGCGATTTTTGTTTCGGGTGCAGCTTGCGTACGCGTCAATGTGTGCTTATAAAATCTAAAACCCACTTTTGTACATGTATTTCATGACTCCAGGTGAAGAGCTGTGTGCAAATTAATATAAATTCTTTTTCTGTCTACTTTTAAGCCTTAAAGGACTTAACGATATATGGAAATACTTACTTATTCTGCTAAAAGTTATATTTATATGTAAAATAATAAATGTTATGATTGTCTTTGCATTGTTAGAAAACTTATATTTTTATTTAATTGTGCGTATGCTTAAGAGTTTAAGAAAAATGTTTGCTATAAGAGAGAAGAGCAGCTAGGATTCCCTTTATATGTGCATTCGTAAAATAAACACATACCAGCTGTTGTATTTATATTTAATACCAATATTATTATTTATTTATTTGCTTTTTAAAAACCATTTTACTTTTACATATTAGCATGAGGTGTTATTAAAAAGATCAGATTGAGAGGTTCATGGGAAAACCACAAAATAGTATATATTTTGATACTAAATGGGATTTTTTGTTGTTTTCTTTTTTTCTCCTTTACCTAAGACTAGCACACTAAGAGAGAGAGAGAGAGAGAGAGAGAGAGATAGAGATAGAGATAGAGAGAGAGAGAGAGAGAGACGTAGTTAAATTGAAAAATTCATAAAACGCATTTGTTTTTGTATTTTATATCGAATTTTTTGGCCAACTGTCAATTATGCATGTTTGCAATTTGCAAATGTATGCATTTTATGTAAAACTTTATTATACCGATACGATATGCGTTCATAGTCTGGTCGAAAACGCTTTTGCTTATGCGTGCACAAAAAGTACATCAATATATATATATATATATAGGAATGCGTATATGCGTGCGTAGATGGTTATAGGTGCGGGTGTGAACGTTTAATGGATGGTAGATGTTTGCTCTTATAAGCTAAAGGATAATTACAAACATAAACAATAATCTAATTGAAATAAAATGCTGATTTTGTACAATTTATGTCAAGTTAATTAAATGAAAATAAATGCATTTTACAAAAATAAAAATAATAAGCATTAAATGAATTATTACATATAGCAGGCATCATATACTAAAGTAATGGGTAGCGGCACAGAATATTAATAAATCAAAACGACAAAAAAGAATATAAAAAAAGAAAGGAAAAAATAATAACAACAGAAATAAGTAGGTAAAAATAATTTGTTTAGAATTGGAGACGCTATTAAAAATTGTTCAGCAGGAACTATTTTCCATTAACAATCAACCGTAGCACAGCGTAACAGTATACAGGATCTTCAGAAATAAATGCTTATACAACTTACACAACTTAGCAGGATCTGAGACGCGACTAAACTTACACATATTTCATGCACATATATATATAGGATATAAGGCTTTTAGCAGTTAGTAGTCGTGATCGTTTAGGTAGTTTTCGGATTTCATATAAAAAAAGGAGTTTTAATAAAAAAAAAAAAAATGCTTCAGATTAAATTTGAATTTATAAACTGATAAGAGTAAGAAAAATTAACGTGTTCTTCTTCTTTCAAAAGTTGTGAGATCATAGCAGACGGACGGACAGCCGTGTCCCGGTCTGGGCGCATTAATTTACGGAGAAACTTAAGGACATTTTTACCCCATAAATAAGAACATCTTCAGCTTAGTCAACTTAAATGTTTTACATTAACATAAACGGAATTTTACATAGTCAAGGGCAGAAGCAAATATAGTTAGAGCATAAAATAAGCAAAAAAAAAAAAAAGAAAAACTTTTACCGTTAATTTGTGTGTATGACATGCACTGTTAATGTTATAAATATAATGATGCAATGTTCAATAATTATATTTTATGCACTTTGGTTGATTTTTTAAAAGCATCATTAAGCGAGCTTCTGATTTCATTAATTTTCATTTCATTTTGTGTGTCTATGTAAAACGCACAGTGACAAATTATAGTGAGCAGTCTGAAAAGTGCTATCGCATCCAATAAAATGTGTAAGTATATCTTATATGCATGTAACATATATAATAAATGTATGTATATATGTATATATGTATATATGTGTGTATATATGTACATACATAATTGCGGATATTTAATTATATATGCTCAAGGAAGAAATTACTCACATGCACATATACCAATGCCCGCACACACACACAAACACACACACACACACACACATAGGGGCGCGCGCGCGCCCGCTCGCGCACAGAATTTCCAAAAAGAAATTAACGAAAATTCATTGAGAAAAGTTTTCGTTTTTAATTACATAACATAAATTAACTTTGTTACATACACAAGCATGCATGCACAGTACACGCATTATGACAAGAAAAAAAAGAACACGGTACACTTAGATCTGAGTATGTACACACATATGTGTGTGTTTCAGGAATTCTTTTTTTTTTGCGTTAATATTTTACTTTTTGTAAAGATTACATCTTTTTTTTTTCTTTTTTTTTTTAATTTCCTCCTCTAGCCTTGACTTGCAGCCCAAAATTTGTGCACAACTCAGGTTGTTTGCGGCCTAAAATTTGTAAGGCTACGAGAAAAGGCATTTTGTGCATATTTGGCATAAAATCTCATTGGAAAACTTAATTTCAACTAAAACTTTGTCTCTTTCTCTTCCTCTATAATTCTCTCTCTCCCGTAAAACTTTTTAATTAAATTTTCATTCTTCTCCTTTTTTGTTTTCTATATATTTTCAAACAAAAAATTTATGTGTATTAAATAGAAGTAGAAAAAAAAAAAAAATAAATAAATAAATAAAAGAAGAAAAAAATTAAAACATTAAAAATTTAAAAAGATTACCTACGTCTACGTTGATTTTCAGTTCTATTTGAATATTTCATATAACATAATGGAAAATTATTATAAAGTATTGATGAACAAATAAATCGATTCCGATCGAAATCGAAACCGATTCACTGAAAAGCAAATAAGAGCATATTTCTTAATTGGCGTTAAAACATTTGAATATTGTTCGACGCGAGTCTCGTGACAGGCGGATGTACGTGCACCGATAAAGTTACATAAAGACTAGAAGGTGGGGGAAGGTGTGGAGTGGACGGGGAGGAAAGGAAAATAGATGGCAAGCTTGCGTGTAATAAATTCGATACATGGGTCAACAGGGACGGATACATTGTGTATATCGTAAATATTTTTATAGAATTTGCCATCGGCTTAACGGTAACTCTACAAACTAATAATTCTTTAAGTATCTTTTTTCCCTTTCCTTTCCTTCCATTCACTTATTCTTCAAATTTGATACGAAAATAGCAAAAAATGTACGAACAAACCAAAAACTGTGAAAGTCAGTTTTGGTGCGATGCTTTCTAAGAAATAATTCTAGAGTTTGTTCTAGACTCCTTAATGCACTCATATACCGATTCATTCGGATCTATAAAAATAATTGCGTTAGAAAATTAATTTAATGCGCTAGAGAAAGCACCTGAACGCTAGAGTACTGAGTTTTAGCACATTTTTACCAAAAGCGATCGTTTTGATCCTCTAGTCTTGTCAACTTGCCGCACCCGTAAAAGTGATGGTGGAAAGGTGAAATTTAGCAAAAATATTCCGTAATCAGTCAAGAATCCAATGTTACGATCTGTCTCTATATATGCTGCGGGACCGCCATAATTGACAAATTGGAATAATCTTAAGAGAAAAAAGATTTTTTTTTCATAATTTCATCTATAAATTTCGATCCTGGGAAAATATTTCGGAAAAGCTGCTATGTAAAATGGTCGATTAATGATAAACTTTTAGTTTTACTTAATTTCTGATTTATTTTTAATTTATTTGCAATCGAGCGGAAAAATGCTAATGCATATTGGAATAAATGGGAAATAAAGTGGAACAAAAAAGAGGGAATCAAAAATTGTAGTGCAAATTGTGGTTGCATTAATGAGCCGATGAAGGTGATTATGACGAACATTTGGGCCAAAGATTTTCAGAAATATTTTTACGGTATTTACGGTATTATATGAAAAATAAGTCGGCTTCCGAGGTTGTTTCAGTTTCTCTCCTGTCAGATTAGGCCCAATTTTTAGCCTTGTCTGTATCACATTTCAGATTCCTGTTGAAGTGATCCCCACTCGGTAGTTCTAGTGTTAATCATGAATCGAATCAAAAGATAGGCATGGGTAAACTAATGATTTCACTATTGACGTCAACCAAGAGTTACGCATATCATTGTTCAATTAGCTAATAAGAAGGGATTCAAATTACAAGTTGGGTTATTAGAAGGTATTATGCCTTATATTCATTAGATGTCCCGTTTAAGTGATCGCAATGCAGGGATTCCAGAACTGCGTTGCAACTTGGCTGCAAAATTGGGAAAGCTTTGTTTACGGATCTTTTGAGAGCAAAATAAATATTCTTTTCATAGCAATCGTGTAGGTTTTGCAAAAGGGTCCATCCTTTAATTGACCATTAATCGTAAACGACTTAACTAATACTAACATTGAGAAGTAAGTTAATTTCCTTCGGGCGTTTACTTATCACATCGCTGTTGTAAATTATAATAATTTTATTGTATGTCAGTGAGCTTAGCGTAAAAATGCATTTAAAGCGAAGCTATATATTATTTTATTATTTTACTCTGTTCCTTTTTTCATTTTAAATGGATGAAATAAATTTTAATTAATGCTTTCTTAAGAAAAACACCCCAAGAACATAGTTCAGCACATTTACATACGCAGTTAAATATAAATAAAATATAAAAAAGAAAAACATGTGTACAATCCATGATTTGCAATAAAAGTTTAAATTAAAACAAAAATTGTTATAGAAATTCAATTTAAGCCGCTACTTGTACACACTACACAAATTCATGTTAACCTTTCCCTATGGTTCTTGATTCACCTACACAAAATTTTGGATAGATAGATTTCGTCAATTATTCCTTTATCCATTATATTGTATCGGATTAGTAATATGTTATAATAAAAATATTTTAATAAAAATTGAATATGTTATGAAAAAAAAAACACAAAGGGAAACAATTTAGAAACGAATGTTCGTCTAACGAGAGCTGTATGTTAAGTTCAATTTTAATATCATATATGTATGAAAATGTTGAATTTCTGTTGCAAAGCTGAACATTATCTATGTATATGGATATAATTTGCAACCAGCGCAAATTGTGATCCATTTATGGATTATATACTCCCCTATTTTGCTATTATTCTTTGGCCATCTTCTTGAGATTGGAGTGATATTCAGCCAAGCTCTTCGGTATCTGTATTATTGGGGCGTTTTGAAATCATTAACATCATCTTAAATGAACTTAGTCGATAAACATTAGTTTAAGATTGAGCAGACCTTTATATGAGTCTTGAAAGCGAATCGATTGAAATATTGGCTTATAACAGAAACATTATACTATTTTACTATATTATTATATAACTACAGGCTTTAGCCATTTTAAGTAATCGATGTAGGTGTTCATCAAGGAAAGTAGTTTTCTTACGCATTTTTCAAATCAAAAATGATAAAAATCTTGAATTACAATGTTTTTCTTAGTTCACGTCGAACAAATTTTGAATTTTTTATTCTTCTTCTTCTCAATCCTTTCGACTCAGCTTTGGGAGTCAATTCAATCTGTTAGTAAATTTTAGACGGCCATGTCATAGGAATTTCAACGTTTTAACTCGAAGAATTCTAGACAATCGTATAGGCATGCAGAGACCTATCTAATGTGCCACGTACAGCTCGCAGTAAGCATACAAATGCTATGTGGCGATTTTAATCCACACTTTTAATTAAGTTACGTAACGATTGAGAGAAGTTGCATGCCTCTATTCTCTGATGATGGTTATAAAACTTTCAAACGGCTGCAGTTAAGTTGAAAGAAAAAATACGCAAGCGGGAAAAATACGTATGTATGTGTTTCGGGCCGGCTTATGCGTATCACCTACGTGCTAACCTTTTTCAGATGACAATATACAATTCGAAATCGTAGCGTTAAGAGAGGTATGTTAAATATACATATATATGTATATGTATATATATATATATATATTATGTCTTTTAATTGGACCAATTTATTATTTTCATGCATTCATTTTAAATCATCACATAGTATATGTGTTGATTTATGCTCCAATTATGCCGTTTTATACGTTGCAAACGATGTCTCCAAATTAATATACTTTATCAGTAGTGAGCATAACAAAAAGGAATTCGTTAACGATCTGACAGGCCAAAATTAATGGCATGTCTGACAATAATTAAACAACAAAAAACGAACATTCGTTGGAGATTTCAAGGCTCCAACGACTAAAGTAACCAACAACCGTTCAATAGTTAGTTATTTAGTCAGTTAGTCTGGCAAGCCGTTGCTTGGTGAGCAAGAAAGACAAAAAAAAAAAAAATAAAAATAAGAAATGATCCGCAAACTGATGTTGCGGCATTAAAGAAACACGTTTAGGTTTTTCCTTAAAAAACAAGCAATAACAACAACAACAATATTCATTTGAAATGGATGAGTGATCGATTTCAATACAAAAGTATATATGTACTGGCAGAATTTATTAGAAAAACTAAATAAATAAATATGTAAGAACGAGAACATATGCTTCACACATTTTGAAAGCGCTTAACGCTTCGACGTTCGATTCCATAATGTCCTAATTTCAAAATGTATGGCAAGAGACACTTATGAATGATTTTATTGATTTTCTAGTATCTAGTTTTCATATGGTTTAGGGTTTTAATATTAACGGTACGGTATCACCTCTATTCGATTGTTAACTTTTGCAGAAATGTCGTAAGAGTCTTTGCTTATTGCTAATACCCGTCATTGAAGGGTGGAGGTTATATACGTTTTGTCAAGACGTTTGCAACGCCCAGAAGGAAGTTTTAGAGATCCTATAAAGTATATATAGTCTTGATCAGCATTAAATTCTGAACCGATTTAAGCATGTCCGTCCGGATCATCGTGTGTCCATTTGTGTAATGTCTGCTGTAAAATGAAGATACCGCCTAAAAATTTGCAAAACAGTTTGGAAATGACCCAAACTTTCCAAAGGAAGCGCCTATGCAACAAAAACTTTTATTTTGATAATAAACGAGTAAGAAAATTATATTCGATCGAAACCGAACATTTTATATCCATCGCGGGTATGCTAAATAAGACAAAAAAATGCAAAAGAATCAAATTTCCATACTCTACAATAAGGAGTGTGCGTGGCTGATTTTTTCTATTTTCAAAATAAAAGTTTTTATCACATAGGGGTGTCGACGTTGTAAGCGTGTCCTTGGAAAAGTTTAAGTCACTACTAAATTATTTTACAAATGTATAGGCGATGTCTTCACTTTTGCTAACGGGTGAATGTTTATCAGACAGTTGCAGAGGCAGACAGATGGACAGATGAACGGATGGACATGTTTAGGTACATTCCAAATTTGAAATTGGCGAAGAATTTATATACTTTATGGGGTTTCGAAGCTTGTTTCTGCGCCTTATATAGGTATTGAAAAATAAATTAATTTTTGATGCATTATTAAATTGGGCAGGCACAGTCAATTTTTTCCATTTTTGTGCAGGTGCTACTCGCTCATAGAAAATGTGTTCAAATTTTTGTATATATATCTGCTATAGTTCATGAGTAATGAGGAAAACACCAATTTTTTACTTCTTTTGAAAAACAGAGGTGTTCTCAGTTTACATTGCGCTTTAATTGCCGTTTTAAATACCAATCTGCGTGCAAGAATTTTCAATGTTTCTGCCCAATTTGAAGAGAATGTTTACAACAGACATTGCACAATCGATTTAGAATTCGATGGTGATCCTGAATATATATACTTTGTGCAGTCTCTGATGCTTCCTTCTGGGCGTTGGAAATGTTTTGACAAGATGACATATCTCTCATCCCTGGGTGATTTGTATAAAAAATCAGCCTCGCCCACACGATATTATGGAGTATGAAAATTGAGTTCTTTTACTTTTTTTGTCTTTTTAGGATAACGGTGATGGGTATTAAAGATTCAGTCACGACCGAGTGTAATTTTCCTGCGCGTTTTTTTTTTTTTTTTCAATATATCTCGTAATATATTTTCTTTGTATATTCTTTCCGAAGCAGTCATTAACTGTATTACCTTTTGAGCATTTGTTTTCTTTAACTCTAATTGGTCACTTATGAGAACCATGGGAATAATTATGTGCCTGATTTTGTTTATACTTGATATTCATTCACTCATCCAAAAAACACAAAATATTATACACAGGCCGTAAAATCTTCTATTTCGAATTGTGCAAGAATAAGAGAATCCTTAAAACCCTTAAGAAGTAGGAAAAAATGTACTTATTGATGCAAGCTCTGCATAAACATTGGTTCAGTTCATCGCTCGTAAGACAATTATCTAATGTCTATCAAAAGTGTTGTCTTCAATTGGATCATCCCTTCCTATGCAAACTATTAAGATTTCTTTCTGACTATGTGACTGCCAGTCACATTGTGTGGTATAATAAGACATATTTTGTGCAAAAAGGTTAGTTACGACATCATGACGAAGGCCACATTTACAAAAATTTTAGTGTTAATTGTTAAAATTTAAAGTAATGCAAAAAGATATAATAACAATAAAAAAATATAAAAGTGCATTAAGAAAATATCAAAAAATTTAAGAGCCCGAAATTTTCAACGTGGTCCGATTAGGTTTAAACTAAGTAAATAAACCGCAATTTAGTCTATAACCTAATACTATATACATTATTGCGTCCATAAAGTAGATGGTGGGCAATGGGTTATATGCGATATTCTTGTACACCTAAAGTTCTGAACTCGCGATCAATATATGAATAGAAATACTGAAGTCAAGTAGAGAAAAAGAAAATCGGTTGCTGTAATGCGTATTGTGCCGTTCCATTCTTCTGTTATTTCTACTATTTATAACTGTGCTATGACGAAAAGACTGATAGTCAAGTAGCTTGTATTTAGCTGCAGAAATCATTTAATTTAGTCATACTGAAGAAGTTGCACTACTCTCTCGATAACGTGATGATGGCATCTGAGATGTGGGCTCCTGTAATTTATTGTTTCAAGAATGCAAAAGAAAAAAGGTATACATATTTTTAAACCAAAAAAATATATGATGATAGGACTGCAGACGTAAACATCTTATTGTATAACATGCTACCAATGATGAGATGGCTATGTACTAGCATACGACATATACATCTAAATTTTTTTGTTAGCGGGACTTATGTTCAAATTGAATTCGCCTGCTCGTTGGGGTTGATTTATGGACAATTAGTTATGTAATTCGGTCATTGAACATCGGCACTCACTAAAGGGTCATATAAAGTTGACCAAACGTTGCTAAAGCAGAAAAGTATTCGTCACAAGCTCTACACATGGATAGGTGACCCTTGAATTGAAGATCCGTTTTAAGCGCTCCCGCCGTCTGTTCAAATCCAGCTTCGATATGGAAAAATCTTACTGTCCAACTAATTAAGGAATAGATAGAACTATAATTTTCTAAGCAAAGTATTAACTGTTAAATGATGTTTCAAGCAGATTGAGTAAGAAACTCGAACAGAGAGACAGAGGCAGCTAAATCGATTAGTTTATACGCATAAGTTGCATTGGAATTTTAAAATAATATGAGAATAAAATAACTCCTGACTTTTTTGTTTTGACCAGTTTTTGAATAGCATGAAAAAAAAGAATGCAAGTATATATGTACTTATATATGTACTTATATATAGCCCAATAATATAAATATTTAAAAATGTTTTTGAAAGCGCTTCAAGCACAAGATATTCTTTAAATCACTTAAAATTCTAGTAAGAAATTTCAAATTCTTGTACGTTCTTCGACACTTATTTTTATGACAATTGATGGCCATCGTGTATGATGGATATATGTGTAAGAGATAGATGAATGGGCAAATAGATAGAGAAATGGATAAACAACAAAAGGGAGAAAGAAAGACTGAGAGAGAGGCAGAGTTGTTTTGCGGAGGCGGATTGAAGGGAGAGATAAGAAGGTAGAGAAGGAGAGAGAGAGAGAGAGAAAGCGGCCAGAAGAAGTGAGCAAGAAATAGACGGATAAACAGCAGTACCCGATATTGGGCAGCTTGCAACAACGTATACACACTTTTTGCTTCGTTATAAACGTATTTATTTTTGCGCATTGTCATTATCATTAACTCTCACTCATCGTGGTATTTGACGTTGTTAACAATAACAATATAATAAATATTGAATTATTAATATTAACAAAGGCACATTAATACACAATAAAAACTAACAAGAAAGAAGTTACATTTCGTTTGGGGCGACGTTTCTTTGCACCTGTCCCTAAGTCCATTCAGACACTCGATTATAAATCATATCGTATACCATATAAATTCCAAATCATTCGGCAGCATATATATTGCACGTGTTTGTATAAATTCGCCGATCCATTCTTAATGGTAGGATACGTAGAATTTGTTAAAAACTAATATTGATTTGTGAAGACATTACTGTGAGTCATTTATGTTGAACGAAATTTAATGCACATTTATTAAAATGCTTAATGGGTAACCCGATATTTTTCTGAAAATCAGTTTTATTTTACGGCTTAAAGTTAAAAGCGCCAAGCAGTCAAGAATGGTGTAGAGGAATGATTGCAAGTTAGAGATGTTTTAGCGACCCTTTTTCTGTAATTTCCAAAACAATGGAGAGAACGTTGCGTGCACGTGGCAAAATTCTTAACGGTTCACAAATTTGATTTTCCAAAATAATTATATAGCAATAGACTGATAGTTGAAACTCTCAAAATGCTTTGATCTAAACACGATTTCCTAAAACGACATACATTAGCATAACTTCAACAATTTTCGTTCGTCTCATCCGAATTTGCTCTGTCTTTAAAATAGCATGCCCTAGTAGAATAGGGCGGGAATATCCGATAAGTTAATTTCAAAAACGTTTATCAACAAGACGAATGTCAATATTTTCAAACTCGTTGCGTGCTTCACTGGGTATAGGAATGTAGATTAAGTGACTTGTTGTTTAGAATCGAATTCCAAAAATTAATTTTTAGCTTATAATACTTAAATGTATCCTTTAAAAAAAAAGTCCTTTGTTTGGACTGTTACAGGGGCCCTACTCCCTACGAAAAGCTTTTAATAACTTTTTAAAAACCAAATGGCGGCATAATTGCTCTGGCAATAACACAATTTTTTCAGAAGATCCAATTGGTCGTGCATTGTACAGTCTGCCACAATCTCAATCGATTCTCTTTCGCATCTTTATGTTAACATAGTTTACAAAATCTTACTTAAAAAGATATACTGGATATAGGGTGATCAAATAAAAGTTTTGTTTTTTTTAAACGTCATGCCGTTCATGTTTTTTATATCCGATTACTGCTAAAATTGACAATTTCACCCAGTACTGTTCGCTAAGCGATCGTAAAGACATACACAGTTGCGCGACGTGAAGTAATTGTTGAAATTTACTATTAAAATAGTGAGTCCATTTCGGCTAGGTTTCGTGCATCTGGGACGAAACTCAATTTCGCAAAATTGCGACAAAAGCCAGCTATAAAATCCGTTAAAGTAAACCAATCCAAAGGTATCCTGAGCCTTTTTTTTTTTGGAGGATATCGGTTATATCGGCGATCCTCTAGAGAATGTTGTCATAAGTAGGTATTTCTTTATTTATTTATTTATTTATTTATTTAAATACATCACTGGCTAATACGGCCAATACAAGATGAACTAATCAGATAACATGAACAAAAATGATTACAAATTAAAAGTACAATATTTGTACTAAATTGAGACTAGCAAGTAAAGTCAGTCCCACCACTTTAGTAGCAAGAATCAGATGTTAAACCAAGTAAATTATCAAATAGGAAATAATAAATAATCATTCCTTGTCAGTATGTGAAAAAGGAGAATGAGACAAATCATAATAACATTTGCAGGTATATTGCAAAGAATGAAATCACGGAAGTCAAAGATTCGCCCTGAGACGAATTACGTTGAGTTGAGGATTGATTTGAATTGGCCATCGAAAATAAATAATAAAAGTCGTTTAATTGTTTATAAAGAACACGGAAAGGAGAAGAGAGTTCATAATTACTCCTACACTACAGCAACCGAAGAGGCATGAAATTCCCTGCGACTCTTGTAAGAATATTAAAATCAAGCTTGCCAAGCAAGAGTGGTGACAAAATATCCGCTTGCATAGAATTTCGTAAAAATCCTATTCTAAGAACCAATTCTTTGCGTTCAAGCGTTGGTAAACGATTCAAAAGTAAACACTGTTCATAGGGAGGTAATGTTCTATTATTATCCCATCGTAGTCCTCTCAAGGCAAACAAGAGAAATTGTTTCATATTCAACTAACGGCTTTAGCAGAACTGTGTAGAGACCTTTCGTAACGTCAAGGTAATCAAAAGCCCTTTCGAAGTTTGATGAGGAGAGAAAAAGCTTAACAGCACCAGCATACATTAGTAGTCTCGGATGTTGAATTATCTTAGGTACGTCATTTATAATTAAACAAAAGAAAAGAACTTCAGATTTCATCATTCTATTCTCAGACAGGTACGATCTAATTGAAACTCTTTGGGTACGGTCCATAAGATCAGAATGAAAGCAATTTACAAGGCCATGACTAAAACCAACTTTTTGTAACTTAAAAATTTGTAACTCATGACTAACTTTTCCAAACGCCTTACTAAGGTCGGTATAAATATTTTGCATGTCATTTTTAAAAGAGGCAAAGACATAGCAAGCAAATTCTAAAAGATTAGTAACAGTGTTGGCAAAACAACGGACAACTGATTTAATATGGCTCACTAATGTCTTTGTAACAAGTTTTTCCAACAATTTAGGCAAAGCGGATAGGTTCGTACTGCCTTTGTAATTTTCAATTGATTGTCTACCGTCAGCCTTTCGTAGCATTTCAGATATCTAAAAAAATTGCACTGGACAAACAAAGATTGAAAATATGCTTAGTCGATTTCACTAAAACATCCGCACAACTGATTAGGACACTCGGACCGGGGAAATAGAACAATTTTTGTCCGCAAAGGGGCAGAGAGGGGCAGAGTGATAAGAGCAAGTCATATATAAATTATATTTAGGCGACTTCTAACGGACGCAAATGAATTCAGCATTAGTCGAATCAGGGACGGCAGGCAAATTAGTAGGAATTGAGGCACGCAACGCAATCAAGACACCACATCCAATTCTATCGGACTTATGAAGTGTGAACCCTTAATACTATGAACCGTAAACTTCATCTGAATTTATTTTGGGTTTTAATCACGTCTCTATGAAGGAACAACTTGATATTCCCAATCCACTGTGTCAATATACAAATCGCGAAACTTGCCCCTCAGACTTCTTACATTTTGATATACAATTCTAAAACTAAGAGGTTGCATAACTAGTTTTTTGTTAGTGATACATTATGCGATTTATTTTTCATTCATGTCGAAGATGTAAAATCTGTTACCAGAGTATTCTTCGGCCGGAATGACTTGACAGCAATTAAGTATTTCAACTTAAAAAGGAAAATGTTGCTAGGGATGACATTACGAATTTTCGTTGTGATTTTATATCTTCTACAGTCGTACAGGGAGCCAGCCTGGACATAAACTCAGCTCTCCTCGTTGGAGAAGACACTAATTCACGTCCTCTTAGGAAACGAATATTGCGTTCCAGTACTATTTGAAGCCCAATTTGACTATTGGCTTAAGTACTTGTCGAAAGATCAAGTGCATAATTATGAGAAGAGCAGGAGGACGCGAAAGAGGATGCGTCTGTGGATCTTTCGCACTCAACTGGAGCTATACTCGAAGTACCTTTTACAGGCTCGGCATAACTAAGCTCAGGGGCACTGGGCAATATTTCTTACCACTTGTGTTTAGGTATCGCCAACTAATCCATTTGGTCCAGAGCTTTATCCGCCAAACGTGGATTTATATAACTAGGCTGCGCTCACTTGCACAGTTTGCCCTGTCTTGTGGAATTTTGGAGCTGATATTTCCGAACCAAGCGGACACTATCTCGAACTCCCAATATAGGGTTGGCCCCTAAAGTTGACGAGAGCTTCTTAATAGGGATTGCGTTTTTCCGCGACCGAATATTTTATTGCGGATCAGGGGTTACCCTCGGCGCTTTACCTTAGACATGCGTGTTCACTTGTGCGTACGTTCTTTTTTTAAATTTTTCCATTGGACGTTTATTTGCGATTCTTTCACCGATTTTTTGCTATATTTTTGTTTTTCAGTCTTACTTACGCAAGTTTTGTAGAATTTCATGGAATTTCTTTTTTGCGTGCAATAAAAGAAGTTTACACTCGAATACAGCGTTGCCAGAGGCTGTAGTCGAAAAGGTCTGAGAATCGGTGTTAGCTACTGTTAAGGCCAGCTTAAAAACTATAGATTCGATTAACGTTTTGAATTGCGACAATTTTAACTAGGGTTTAACAGTAACTTCATTTGAAAAACCGATACCCTATTAAGCCTTTTGTAATGCTTGGGAAATCATTTTAGAAAGTAAAGAGTTTGAAAAAAGTTTAGAAGGTATCGATATACACCTTAAGAAAAATTGGAAAACGAGCTAAATGTTCTATAATTTTGCGGCCATCACTTAAGAGAAATCGGAAGATGAACAGTTTTTAAATCTTTGATTTTTAAATAAAAGCCGCTCGTAGCTAATATAATCAAATGCCAGCATGCAGAGGTGTATGAAAACATATTTCTTAATAAGCAATACTTCGAAAAAAAGGTGTGACGGGCTATTTATAGTTCTACGGATACACAATATTCCATTATGTCATTTGGGTGATAGAAGTGCAGAAGTGCACAACAGTGCTGCTTATCCAAATTGAAATTAAGAAAAAATTGATTTTTCCTACATTGTTTACTGTTCTTTCTCTACAGATTAGCGTTTAAAGAGACTCTCCCAGTCGATTAAAAACGAAAACTTCACTTAATGTTTTCACTGCTTAATACAGTCACTTCGAATTTTTTTTTCGAGAAACTACTTGAAGTTAATCGACTGATACGTTCACNTTAATACAGTCACTTCGAATTTTTTTTTCGAGAAACTACTTGAAGTTAATCGACTGATACGTTCACTCACTATTAAAAAAAAAAAAAAAAAAAAAATGCCATGTCCACGCGGTGCTTTTGTTAGCTTGAAAAAGGGCATATAAAGTTTGTGCGGATGTAAGCAACACCCAGTGGGACTTAAGGTAACCCCATTTTTTATCGTTCCATTTACAATAGAAAATGATTCTGAATTGGTCTAAACATGTTTGTACGTTTGTTAATGCGTTTTATTGTCTCGTGTTCAGACCGCAATTTTTGAGTTAGACTGATGAAATTTAATGCATAGACGTGTTTTGCCTTAAGAACGAACGCTATTAAGAATGGTTCGGGTCGGACCGCTTATTCCACCACTTCCCATATCACTTCGCCTCGATATATGGAAAGGCTGTGCCAGCCTATGATGTTTTAATTGTTAATCTTCGGTTATTTTTGGTGGTTTCCAAGTTTTTTCCAATTAGCATAATAGTGCGTGAGGCAGGTAGAGCGTCATCATTGTGCCTTTGGTTTTTTCCTTCTTTCGAACTTAGTTTCTTGGAAAATCAACTAGTTTTCATCAAAACTCAAATCACTAAATATACGACTTTCGTAACCACATAACTATTATCCAGCAAATGCAAATGCGAACTCTACCGTGAATAAACTGTATAACAAGTAACAACCATCTAATTCCGTAGTAATCCACCCTCAAAGCTTAACCGCATCGATTGCATAACAAAGAAGAAAAAACGGTACCACGATGATAATTCAAATGATGATCAAAATGATAATTCATAACATGAAACTGATGTAATATCAAGTACCGGGTTTTCCGGGTGATCGTTAACATCCCGGACTATCGACATGATAAAATTTGTAAATATACAAAAGTGACCGTATGATAAATTTTTTAAGAATTTGCGTTTCGCGAAAGCACAAACAAAAGAGAAGGAGAAAAAAAGATAGCTTCATGGAAAGAATGCTTTACAGCTTGGCTGGGCTCGGGCGTTGATTTATTACACTTGAAAATTGGAAAAGAAAATATTTTATTAAAAGTTCTGTTGCATAAAACAACCCTTAATGTAAATTATTCGATACGAAACGATATTAGCGAGAGTATGAGCAAAGAAAACAAAAAGGCACTTTCTAAAAAAGGGGCAAAAGATATAAAAGCGAGTCTTATAAATATGTACAATATTTCATGTGAATCACATTAATTGCAGTATATTTGCATAAATTAAAACCGGAATACTACATAAATGTATATAACAATGTAAGAGAATAATATTCATTTTAGGGTGCTTCTCGGATACCCACCACTTAAAAAGATATATTTTTAAAATGGAACTCATAGCTCTCAAGTTTTTTTTTTTTTGAATTAATTACGCGTATGATCCTAATGGTCCCTTCAATTATTCACATTAAATTAAAGAGATTGATAGCGAAGAGATTATTGCGAAATTTCATTTATAAATAATTGAAAAGAAGAAAGAAGAAGTTCCGCTCGATGAATGGCTTTATTTTACATTCAAAACTTAAGTGCACAGGGTAATTAACACCAAATGTGTAAATGACATGCTCCAGGCTTCGGCTTTCGGTTTGAAATTTTTGCGATTTATAGACGGACATAATTAGCTCGTCGCGGAATTTGTTACAGATCTTTTGTGGCACCTGAATGACTATATTTAGTAAATTTAGTGTAAATAGCATCGCAGTTTTTCTATATCCCTCGCCTTTTCTGATATAAGCGTAAATAAAAATGAATAGTGAAGGTGCTGACGGTTAATAATAACATATTAGAATGGTTCTAGGTCAGATTTGCTCCTTCTTTTTTTCTTTTTTCCTTTAACGTGACTATATGGAATGATACGAATATAAATAATGGTCACGAATTTTTCAAATGTGTGTATGTGAAAGGGGAAATCTCTGTTGTCATTTGCATAGAAGCCGAGTATACGAAAATTGGAATGTGCCTTCTTCATTGGGGGCGTGTCAATTGACTGAACTGCAAGATAAATATTTAAGTTAGAATAATGAAGCGATAAAATAAAATAATTTTGGTTTTATGTTTCAATTCTTTTAGATTTCCAGCGAATGTATAAACGTGCCTGTGGGCATATCGCGTCTGGTATTAGACATGATTGGTTTATCTCAAACGATTAGGCGCAATTCGTAGAATGTGGGGCAGACAGACACAGCTACGTTGTTTTAAAATTCTACGGCGAGTCAATGCAATTGTGCATTATGACGATATCCGACAACAGTTAAAGGAAAATATACGGTTGAAAGTACGGACAAAGGGACAGATGAATGTAAATATAATCACATTCATTTTTGCTGACGTGTAGATGGGCGTGTTATAAGCGAAATAAAAAAACTAGCACACTTGCATTCTTCGTTGGTGTATACAGAAATGAACTGAAACACCCTAATGTAAGTAATAATAAAATTATATATGTACATATTGTGTATAAT
>KK499766.1:2966290-3083354 GCA_000688715.1 Glossina pallidipes
TAATGAGTTTTTAATTTCAATTTAAGGACAAGAGTGATATTTATTTGTTTTTTTTTTTAATTATTTCTGAAGCATTTATTACTATTTAATTTGAAAGCAAAATTAAAGAAGATTTTTTTATATAGATAAGGATAAGGAATTAAATAAACAAGAAACTAAATACACTACGCCTTAGGGTAAAACCGCCCACATTAGGTAAATGTATGCAAATCTGAATTTTTTCCATTTTATTAATTATTAGTTTGTTTGTAGTAATAGTAGAGGCAAACGAGACTATTTTTGCATCGTTTCTTTATTTGGCCATCTGCCAGTATTTGCGATAACTTTAAATTCGATATCTGTTACAATTCGAAAATTTTTCGACGATATCTACGTTAATAGTTTTAGTATTTTTTTTTTTTTTTGGGCGACCACATTTTTGGAATAAAAAACACTGTTTCCAAGCATAGCTAAGAAGAATGCAGAAAGCTAAGAATGTTTTCACAAGAACTTTTCCAGCATAGAACATTCTGGCGGCTCACCTATGCCATGAATGAAATGGCACTTGCAACGGAATAATTGATCGTCTACACAATTGAAAGAAGAATAGCTACACGCGTTAAAAAGAACGTAAGTCTAAGAAGTACTGGTAGGATGTACTAATTTGAAAAATTCCTATTTATCTTAGAACGTGCCTTGCAGCGCCTATCAGCTTTCGAATCGAAATCAAGCGAATCGGCAGATAAACCGTTTCGTCGACACTATTAATAAATAACGAAAGGGATAGAAGAATACAAATCGACTTGCCTGCATACGGTTGTATTACACACACACACACACGCATCACAAATCACATTTACTAACAAAACTAATGTTTTATTAAATTTTGATTATAACAAAGCTATACGAATAAAGTTCCGATGCTACGTATACTCGAAGGTGTATTTTAGTGAAGAAGCTTTACACTGATATATAGAAAAATTTACGTGAGCCATATGAAGAACGTAATATCCACAATTTAGTTTACAACTTTAGGAAAATTATAGATTTCATTGGAATGGAAATATTATTGAGTCAGAGTTGGTGCGAACAACAGAGGTTCTGATCGTATTCTAACATGATAATCGTAACTGAAACATTGAATGTTGATTAAATTTACAAAATATGCTAAAATAAAGATATTTTTTTAGAAATTTGTCGTCACAGTAATGGTAGGAGGGTACAATATACCATAAAAAAAAGAAAAAAAAAAAAAAAAAAAAAAATTAATATATTCTCCTCTATAATTTGTCTGCGTGTTTTAAAAAGAAACTTTCTCGAAGCGAATGTGAACGTCATTTACACAAACTGAATAGTATTATTATGAATATGCAGTCAACTTAATTCAATGTTCTTTGTACATATAATTCAATATTACGCATATAAATATTTATATATATATATATATATGTATGTATGTATGTATGAATGTATGTATTTTTTCTTGTATGTATACAGCATACACATAAGTGTGTTCTTACAAAATTTAAACGGATATTGAACTTTTGCTTTGACGTTAATTGACCTTGTGCTTAAAATAAAATAAAAATAAAAAAAGAAGAAATTAAAAACAACAATGAACAAATAAAATAAATAAAGACTACAAGTTATAAAAGTTAAGAGAACTTAAATACTTTTGCACTATACTTTTTTAATACAAGAGGACGTCAATTGTTATGTCCTATCGGTAACATTTGTTTTTGAATAAACGTAGTAGCATCCGTCGATCTTGGAATTATGAAAACCCAAAAAATTCGTTCACTTCATTATCGAGGATCGATAATCGATACAAGCAACTGGTTTTACACAAATTATATATACATAATTTACATATATACATATATTAACGGTAACTTGATAATAACATTTACTGTTTGGTGTGCCAGCACACCATCGATTACCTTTTCAGCTCTATTTAGATTAATAATCAAGACTGCATTTTATCATTTTATCACCGAAAAGTTGCGCACACCACATGGAGGATACGGATGTTTGTGCTATTTGCTATTATTATTATTATTATATCTAGATCTGCAGTACGTAGATATGTGGAGAAAAAAAAAACATTCTGCTCATTTGCTAAATAAATATATATTACTTACTATATGGTTGGTTTTCTAATTGTAACTCATACAAGGACGCAGTCAACCTAAATATATAAAAACTTATTCTTTATCTCTGCAATGAAATCTTTAATTAATTTTTATAAAATGAATTGTTTTCGTTATTTTTATTTTTTTGTCTAGCAACTGCTTTTAATTAGGTTTTCTCTCAGCTAAGAATAAATAAACAAAAAGCAAAAAAAAAGTAATAAATTGTGTGGATTTGAAGAATAAGAGGAACGAGTAACAGAAAACTGCATAAAAGACTACAAATGTTCGGCTTTATTAAAAATAATGTAAAAAAAACAAACAAAAAAAAAAAAAATTAAATTAAAAGTCTTCAAATAATAACAACAAAACCAACAACGAAAATGACGACAACAACAACAACAACTAGCATCCATAATAATAACAGAAATATAGGAAAACGTGACAAAAGTTAATTACAAAGTTTCCTCATCGACAACGTCATCACAGACAGACACTGCTATTTCATTCAATTCATATCAACACATAGTAGCCTCTTTCCGCTCGCTATCATTAACATCACTACTCACCACTCACCACTCGATGTAGAAATAACTATCTAACCAAGTATGTAATTTTGTTGCTGCTTCTCGCTCGCATGTATGCATTTGTTTAACACGAGAGTCGAATTATCTCGAGTGGCAAAGAGTAGGACGCTTTACACAGCTCAATACCGTGATCACTTATTCTGGAATTAAGAACTCTCTGGGAATGTCATGAAACTAAAAGAAATCACTAATAGTGATTATTACCATTATTGCGAAAGCAAAGAAATATAAATATTGCTTGCAATTTTCTCTCTTATCCTGGATAGATCAGTTTGAAATGAAAGAGCTGAGATCAGAATTCTGTCAATCTTCAAAACGAACTTCCTGAGCATTTACTATAATTAAAAGAAAAATTCTTTGAAAAACCCTGACTTAATGCATCTCGCACAGCTATTCTGTTATTTTAGTTACACTTAGGTACATATCATTAAGCCAAATGGCAAATACGCTCGCTTGCATACTCACGTATGGATAAAATGTCACGGAAAGTGTTGCCAATTGCAAGAACAAAACAAAAGAACACTTTTTCGAATGAAAGCTGAATTATTCTTCTTGAAAACTCAGTCAGTGAAAAAAAAGTAAAGAAAAAAATTCGTCTTCCATTAGTGCTGCATATGATCACAGACTCTCCAAATAATAAGTTAGTACTCGGTTCATTCATATGTTATAATATTCTCCTAGAAGTTTTCTTGTTTTTTAATAGAATTGTTGCAGAAATTGGCTAAAAATTGTGACAGAATTAAGTCGACTGAGAATTTTAGGCTGATTAAGCATACATCATGTACTTAATATCGCCCATAATACGTATTTATGGACTTTACAACCGGATAGGGATAAATCCAATACGTTGTACCAGTTGGTGGTGAAAACAAAAAATATCGTTTGGCAAACGGATGGAAACGGAAATGGTTGGAGAAATAAAAAAATGCACAGTACACATTCCTGGGGGATAGAATCGAAGAAATCGAAATATTTGTCATAAAATTCCATTATTTGTTTTTGAAGCTTTGAGATTTATCGCAAGGAAATGAATGAGTGATTCCAAGCACATATCTTAAAGAAATCTTTTCATTAGGAAAAATCTTTAATCGATAATAAAATTTTCGAATAATTTCCCGAAAATTTTCATAGCAATTACTCATCTTTTCGGTGAGAGTGGAAGTGTAAAAAACGCTTATTTTCCCTAAGAAATGAGAGAAGAAAAGAAAAGACAAAAACAAAAAAGCAGCTATTATGACATACTTTTTTTACTGGTCTCGTAACAGTAACCCTCTCTCTTTTACTCTTCTTATATCGATAAATATAATAAACAAGAATGTATTTGAGGATATTTTAAATGAAAACATGCTAAATAAACATTAATTATATTTTGGTTGTCATTAGTTACAGTATTTGTTTATTTATTTACGTAGACAACAAACACGCTCGCACATATACTTGTGCATATTGTTATTTTTTATGCAGATGGTTTTCTTGAAACTTTATTAAGCACTATTTCAAATTTAATTAATTAAAAATAATTGCTGGAAATTATTTATGTATGATATGTATGTGCACTGATTATTTATTTATTTAATCATATCTCTTTGCATAGGGATAAAGAAGCAGACGGTAACAAAAGGAAATAGGGACAGAAGTTTCTATTACGTTTATTAGAGTTACTATCATTTATTTTATCAATTGTAATGTTTATTTTGGCTTTTGCTTTTTTTTTTTTTTGCTGTTTGTGTGTCTTTTATAATAAGGATTTATCTACAAAAACCGACAAGAGAAGAAACAGCGACCAGAACAACATTGTCTATGCAATATTAATAAATGAAATTTATGACCACATATCCGAATACATTTACATATATATATATATATATATATATATATATATATATAAACATTCTTAAAGTAAATTAAGAGTATGTAAAATACGCTTTGCTTCCATGTTTATTAATAAAATTCAATTAAAGCTTAATTTAACGGTTCATCATCATTTATTTGAATTTAAAATACAATCACAAAAAAAAAAAAAAAACAAATTTAATACTCGAAGAAATCGTGTATGCTTATGAAAGTTGAACAACCGTAAAAGTTATGTGGGTTATACCAATAGCGAGCAAACGAACAAAAAAAAAAAAAGAAGGAAATTTCACGAGAAACTTTAGCAGCTGGCGTAAATTTGTTTTTCATTCTTACCCCGTTGCCTATATCGTTGGGTCAGTTGATTAAAAAAATTCCTGGAAGCTTGATCGAAATAAAACAAAAAACAAGAATTAATTGCTAAATATATTTGATGTGGGCGTTAGCTAGCTGTGATGACTATTTTTGATATACAAACGCTTTAAAATCGATTAATCTACTTTTTTTAATATAACTTTGTTAACATGATTGTTCATTGTTATTAATTAATTGCATAACATAGCTGAAAAGTTTATTGCCATAACCTCAAGAGATTATCAAATGACAAATCAATTCCGAATTGTCCCGATTCCTTTGAATGTTAAAGTTTTCGTTGCTATGTTACGGTGCAGGTAAACCCCATATAAAACGGATTTACTTGAACACGGTTCAAGAATTAGGAACATCACCATATAGCACGGCACTTCTCCAGCACGGATTCACTCTAATACGGTTTGTAAAACATGGAATGTGATAAAAACTATTAAAGGCAAACTTTTTAATTTGACATATGAGGAATCCTCTAGCTTTACTAGAGACTACTCCGCAAAGCATAAAGGGCAGGCCTGTTGTTAGCCAAACAGTTAAAGTCATATTTCTTAGAATGAAGATCCTTCAATTGAAAAGAGTACAATGTTTAAAGCGGATAACTGCTTGTCACCATATAAGAAATATTGTAAAGATCTTTTAACTTAGAGCAAGACGTCTAAAATTATTGATATTTTGCAAAAAGCTAAGCAAGGATCTGCTTATAAATAATACAGAAAAATGCTTAGAGGATAAGAATATCTTGACAAAGAAGAAATAACAAATGTCCGCGGTTGATAGGGCTCAGTGATGGCGAAGAAAATATTGCTTAATTCATATTAATATGTATTAGCTTTTAAGAAAATTTTAATAAAAATATTTATCCTAATTATGAAAATATGATATCATCTGCTTTAATTTTTGGAGCCCAAGCTCTCTTTTCGTACTAGTTCTTTGTTTCGTTTAAAGCGGATTCGCATTACACGGCAATTTTTGGGAGTGTAACTTCCGTGTTATACAGAAGTTACCTGTATATGCATTTACGTTTATCGCCGTTAAGATTATATCATGACACTTGAGTTGAATTCTTGTGATCTCTCAGCCTTAGAATGTCTTTATCTAGTTATCATATTTTGTCTTTATTTAGTTATCATATTTTGTATCCAATTGTGCGAACAACCATCTTAGTTAAAACAGCTGTGAATGCCTGGTTGAAAAATTCAGATCGAAGTGCATTCTTCTTTACGCTCGCGCGTTAATAACAAACGTAGGCATGTAAAGAATGAAGAGCATATTTATTACTGCTGTACTGTCGTGCGATTGTTGACAATGACATGAAACTATGGTCTTAACACAATGACGTGTTATATCTATTTTCGGGATGGAACTTCAATTTTGCTGACTTTTTACGAGACTTTGTAGGAAATGTCAAGTCATGTGGTTTTGCACGTGTGCACACAAATCACGCGAAAAGAAAATAACGCACAAGAAGTTACAAACACAATTTATTTTTAATTTAGAAATTTTTTATGTAATTTATGTTCATTTCGTAATAATTTAAAGCTTTTTTTGTATTAAATGAATTAAAATTTTGGTCGATATTCCATATTATTTTATAAGGAATGAGAGACAAGCGGTAGAGACGACTTGTGTCCAATTTAAAATATATTTGTCATATGGTCATCAAAAGATTTAAACAACTCTTTTGCTTTGTTCCACTCCGTCGGTGAAGTCCGCTTTCATGCTCCTTTTTCGAAAGCCAATATTCGTCATTTTTTCTTTCATTAATCAATCAAAAATTTTATTTACTTTTACATTAATTTTCTTATCCTTGTTTTGCATATACTTGTTGTTTACATTTATGCTGATTGTGTTGTGTAGTTTTAATTGTCAAACCATACGCTTTTGTTTTTATTTAAATCGATTTCCTTATTTCTTCTCGCAAAATAATATTGTAACGCAGCTTCTCACTGTGTTTACCACTAAGGACTTATTAACCTGAAAAATGGAATAACGCATGATTCGATGTTGAGCTGCTAATTGCAGAAAGTGGTGGCTTTCTGTGTGGCCTGCGTTTAAGATCTGACAAGTACATGGCAACGTACAATACAACAATAGAACATGCTTTAAAGGCGCCGCCGAATATTAAGCTATTGAAGTCAGTTGAGGTGTGCCATTAAATTTAAAATTTTTCCCGCTTTGTTTATTGCATAAAAGAATTATTAGATTTGTCGTAGGCTTGTGTCAGAATGCTTTCAAACTTGCTTCGAACAAGATGGATAAGTACATTGAGGTGCATCTAATATGGGTGCATGGACATACGTGTGCACGGAACGCAACAAAGGGAGTGACTGTCTAACCAAGAGGAGAGCGTGAATAATCGTGGTAGGACCGGCACCTTTGTATGAAGTACCAAGCAGCAATAGCAATACGTCGATATTGTAATGGATACAGAAAAAAATCAATAGAAAATTGGAAGCAGTTTATAGGGCAATACTCACAGTACACAAGCTATTGGAACTACGGAGGAGCGGCTTAAATTTGGTCACCTTTGCTCACCGGCTTCTACACGGTCGCTCAGGTATCACCTAAAAAATATACATATCTTTGACACCGATTTATGCAGATTCTGCGAAGGCATGGCAAAAACGTTCAATCACTCCTATGTGGATGCGCCGTCATCTTCAGAATCAAACACCAGGTGTTGCGCCATGCGGAGCAAGATGCTCAAAATTAAAAAGAAGAGTTGGCGAGCTTATAAGACCCCAACATTAGAGGGTTAGGGACATGGGAGAATATAGTAGACATTTTAGTTCGCAAATTGTCCGCACAACAATACAATATACCTGCGATGTAAGCAAACAAGTGTCGAAAACGCCTCAACAATTTTGTACATAAGAACAAAGTTAATCCAAAATTATTTTTCATTAGTTTCCTTAGGTTAACCTCGAAAGTCGACAAGATTGGATCTTCAAGCATAGACTAACTAATTTATAGTTAGGGGTCGCCCATAAATAAATAATTTATATTTCTACATACAACAAATTTATAAATGCAAAAGGCACATATATATCTCTGCTTCTCCTGATCGATTGTGAACGTAATAGGATAACAAAGATTCATTAGAACTTTTGCATGAAACTATAAAGACTTAAAAAGTGAAGGAATGATGAAGAATGAAAGCCAGGCGGGTCTTTATCAATTGTACCTTATACATATCTCTATGCTTACCAAGTAGGGGTAGGGGTTGTATTGATTTTGCTATTCAATCACAGTCGTATTCTTATATGTTAATTAATTCTGTTTAATGCAAGCAACTACGACACCAATTATGTACAATATCTGTGCAATGTCAAGGTCTCTAGGGCGTTTGCCGATTCATATGAAATGAAATGAGAAGTGAAGTGGAGTTTCGATGATGTTTCCGGATACCATCACTACTACTAGGAATAAGCCAAAAAGAATTTTCGGAAGGGGCTTAGCTATTATCACTATTGAGTTATCTACGTTCGAAGTGTACGTCGAATAGGTTATTTAACGTAAACTTAATCTAAGCCTAATCGAAGTGCATTGCAATTTTAGTGAGAGAGAATATACGACCGTTCGCTCAAATACAGTACAACTCTTTTGGAGTAGTTTGCATGGAAAATTGGCATTGAAACCAAACAAGAATTCGAATCATAAAGTCTTGGAATATGTTTACATGGTTTATAAGCAAATAAAACTATTGTACGTAAATGCACACAAATGCATATACACACACGTATATGTATTCGCATTAATATACAAAAATACATTCAGTATACATTCCGAAGGTTCTGCTCTTCTGTCGTTATGTCTGCATTTACTATATGTATGTGCGTAAGTGTACATGTGTTTTGGTTTTTTTCTTTCTTTAAAATTAATGTGAAGTTAATCGAGTTTTGTTGTATTGAACTGTGGCATTGTTGTGCTTGTTGTTTTTCGTTCTTCGGTCTGTTCTATCTCAGGTTTTTTACGTGCTCTTTCACCACCCCCTTCCTCCTTCTCATCCAATGCCTGCTTGCGGATTTAAGATTTTTCTTTTCTTTTTCTTTTTCTTTTCCTTTTTTTTTTTTTTGTTTATCTCCAGAGTGCACTTTTTATTTTTTTGTTTTCAACCTTTTTTACCATTTTTTATTTATTTCTTTTTGGTCTTATGTTTTATTTTCTTGTTGTATATATTAAATTTTGTGTGTATTTATTTTGCTGTTCCATTGTGTTGTTGGGCTTTTTATCTGATTATCGTCGTTGTCGTTGTTGTTGTTGTTTTTGTTGCCATAGACTTTAGTCGGTTGGTTCAGCTGACTGGTTAGCTAGATGGCTGGCTGGCTGGCTGGCTGGCTGGCTGTTTGGTTGGTTGGTTGGCAATCAAACGGCTGGTGGCAGGCGTTGTACTATTTCAAGGTCTCTCGGACACTGTTTATAAATAGTAAACAATTAACTCGAACGAAAAACAAAAAAAAAAAAATGAATAAATAAAACAACAACAATCCAACAATCATATACACATATAATTATTGTTGTAATCACAGAAAAAAGCGCCGCCAATTTTATTTATACGTACAATAACACACAAAGAAATTCTCGACAATATTTTCTTTACAATAAAAATATATAATTTATTGTATTTGTCTTGTTTGCAAATTAAATGTTATCAATATTAAGTGAGGATTGAGATTGACTCAGAATAATAGTAAAAGACGAGGAAAAACAAAAAATAAAAAAAGAAATTAAATTAAAAATAAAATGTAACCTAATAGAGAATCAAAGCAGAGGGGGCGCAGAGAGGCATCTGCGTCTTTATTGCTTCGATTGCTTTACCTCTTACAATACCTTTTCTTTTTGAACAGAATGAAGGTAATCATGCTTCAAAGTGATTTTATCATAAGCTATGGGATCGAAACTTCACAAAAAAAAAAATTTTAAAAAAAGCGGAAAAGAAAAATGCATATGTTGAACATGAGTTATTTGTTTTGCCAAATTGTCTAAAGGCATTTTTAAATTTTTATCGTTTTTTTGCTTTTCTTTCTGTGCCTTTTTTCGTAAATCTCCATCATCTAATAAAGCATTTTTACATTTTTTTTAGGCAAATGAAAGCAGTATCTTTTAATTCTTTTTGTTCTCTGATATTTAGCTTTTGGAAAGACAAACATTGTACCCCGATTTCTAATCTTATATGTTTTTAAAGGCGAATAAGTTCATTATCTATATGCTATGTTATTGGGACAGGTTTAGACTGTTGCAAAGCCCAACTTCTTAAAGTGGCCGTAATCGATGCTTATTGACACTTATGGGTGCGATGGGGAAAGGTGTCGTGGATTTATCAACGACCCAATATTTTTAAGTCATATTTTTGACGGCATTACCTAAAATACTTTCAGTTATTTATATTAAACAACAACAGAGCAACGTGGAAATTAATTTCGTTTCATTGCAGTCAATTTATTTAAGTTATATAAATGACTAACAAGCGAGGATGAATCATTCGCATGGGAAGCGATAAATGAAGAAACACAGGCGGAGACAGAGAGCGAAAAAGCGAGAGCGATTCAGAGAGGAAGCGAAAGAAAGAGTTTGTTTGTACAGAACTGACTAGTCACTAAGAGTATCTAGGAGGAGGAAATGGTTTATTAGTAAGGCAAAAGCAAGGAAAAAACTAATAACACGATACTATATGGAGTCAATTCTGGTGTATTGTGTTAATATCCTTTAAGAATGAATTGCATTCATGGCCTCCACACGACTGCGCGGTACAACTCGTAAGTCTTAGCTTGCATAATTTCCATATGCGTTCGCATTAACATAAGGCTCCATCGGAGCACTTCAAAATGCTGAACTAGCTTTTCAAGTATTGCTCGTAGCAAATTGAAAATTGTTGTTTACGTAATTCTCACTAACATCTTGTGAAACCAACGGGTGTCTACATCGAGGATAGTAGTAATATATGCATTAACCAAGTTAAAGTCCCGTTTAACTCTGTTCGTCAAAAAAGGTTTTAATTTATTTCAAATGCGCAAAATTACTTAAATTATTGTTCCGCCAATTGGTTATTGAAAGCGCATCCACCGAAAAAAAAATTTCAAATAAGCAATAGTTTCTCTTTCCCGGCTTGCGTCAAGTCGAGAAGAGGGTAGAGTGAGAATCGAAGGTGTTGTATGATGACCAAGAGAAGGAAAGAGTCAGTCCTACTACTATATGTCGATGGTAGTCGAAATTCAACTTTCAAATGACGCCGAACGTCAGACAATCAACGCAATTATGAACAAGAGACTCTGTCAGTAACTCTTATACCACAACAAAAATGTAAAAATTGAGCAAATAAAACTATGTAACTGTTACACACGAACTCCTTCTGCAACATATATTTCAAGTTTTAAAGGATATCGTATGGCATCAAAGTCAGCTATAACTATAAATAATAAATAACATGTGATTTTTAATATATCGGTTATCTTCATTTGGATTTTAGCTACTTTTTTGGTTAAAATAAATTTCTGTAATGCATAAATACACAAGAGTTAAAACTGTTTCCGCTTGCGGGTGTCTTGAAGAATTAAACTATTCTTCCGTGAAGGAGGGATAAGACGAAAACCGTTTTCATCTTGCATGCCGCAGATTACTGCGATCATGTTATCCGAATTTCTATAGGACTCCCTTCGCTTGATGATGAGCAAATATGCTATGCACCTGCTCCAAAACGGGTTGTCTCTACATTGCAGAATATCGCAAACTTAGTTAACTCTTTGATTTTGTTATGTTTGACACCTTCAGGATTTCTTAGTGTAAAAGTACGTAAAAATAGTATGGTTAGGCTGCAGCCGCTCATTAAATACCCTACACTATTTTACGGCTATTTATATAATGACTTTTCAAGATAAGGCTCTACATGGGAAGTTGTTGAAAAATTGGTCCAATCCGAACGCTTTTTAATAGTGTTCATCACGTCCAAGATTTGCAATAAGAAAGAGAAAACATTTTTCACAAGTGTTCGTAACTTCGTATAGAAGGTTGCGGAATAGAGTCAAAAATGTGTTTTTCGATTAAACTCTAATAAAGTTCGTAAAGTGTTCAGCTTTAATCAGACATGTTGCTCACTTAAGCGCTTCACTATAAATTTTATAAGGATATATTCATTGTTTTTGTTAGTGGTGTTGCTGTTGTCCATTAGGAACGCGTAAATCAGATTGTTATAATTTTTCTTGAAACACTTTCAAACATGGCATCCAGTATTAAATTTATAAGTTCAATTATAAGAAATAATCACTTCAGTTTCATTCTGCGCTAAACGTAAAACTTATACATATAGTGGAGCACACACACACACACAAACACACACACACACATACACACACACACACACACACACATGTACACGTAAATACACATAGTAAACATATACATCCGTATAGACATATAAGCTTTCATATATCAAATGATTTCTTGTGTTTGAGTGTACGAGTATGTATGGGTCTGTGCCTTGTAATGTAATAAATAACGATTATTTCAATAATTGCATTCAATTTATTATTATGGTGGAGATAATTTAATATAAATGGAAGTACGTGACCTCAGCCTTTAAAAACCAATGCATGCATTTTTGCCTGTGTGTATGTTTACTCTTTCTAGATAAACGTATATATACATACACACACACACACACACACACACACTCACAGAAACAAACAAATACACACTTTCATACAAATACATTTATACAAAATTGTTAAAGTACTAGTAGTCGTAGTAGTAACAGTAGTAGTAATAGTAGTAGTAGTAGTAGTAGTAGTAATAGTAGTAATAGTAGTAGTAGTAGTAGTAGTAGTAGTAGTAGTAGTAACGAACGAACAAAGAATGAGGGCATTCGTTTAAGATAAAAAAGGAGAAAAAAGGAAAGAATAAAACGTAAGAATTCTCAATACGACTCAAACCGAACTATGAACACCTTTTTTTCATATGCCTTTTTTACGCAGATTTGGTGATTATACTGATTGGCGCGTAGCATTAAAAACAATGGTAGGATTAATTGCAGCATAATGGATGCTTTTTTTTTCCCATTTGTCATGATAACACTTGTCATCTTTTAATTTAATATATCCTTTGTAGTGTAGATTTAAAAAGAAAAAGAAACCTATAAATAAATAGTTCAATATAAATATCAAATCAATGCATATGTATCAGTGTTAAGCGATAAGATACGATTCTACACTTTGACTGCGATAAGCTAGAGAGAAAAGTAAGGTAAAAAAAAAAACAAAAACAAAAAATATAAGAATAAAAATTAAATATAAAAGGAAAAAAAATTAAGAAAATATATTGTAAAAATTCAAGTTTTAGTTATAAAATGCCTCGTTTATAACGATAGCAGTAACAACAAGAGAAAAAACGATTGCATTAAGATGAGGTAGTTTTGTATCTGTCGATGCGTAAAATATTGTCTGCAATTTTATATGTACATATATATACATATATAATATGTTATATGTTAGTGTGAGTATCTGCATGCATCAAGTTATTTATAAAATTGCAAATTATGCACGGACAAACAAACATTTCTTTCATTTATTTATTTATTTATTTATTTATTTTTTATCGTGATTTCTTTTCTTACATCTTTTGTTCTTCTTAAATGATTTTATAAGACAAACAAAAAGATTTTTATTAATGACACAACAATTTCGCAAGAATTTACAAATTAATGAAAATTTTAATAAAATAAAAGCAATTCTCTTCTTGAATTTCCTTCACTTCATTTACAATATAATATCGTTTCTCATGGGGTAACAGTTGTCTGTATTTTTAAGCGACATTAACAACAAGAAAAAAAAAAGGGTAATATAAAGCCAAGGCTTTCATAATGATTTTTCGCATTTGTGCAACTTATGTGCAGCAATTATCGTGTTAAAATATTTTAGTTAGTAACAATAACAAAAATCAGAAGCATTATTGCATAGGTTTATTGAACTTATTGTTTTGATATTTATTCTATTAGTCACTCCGCATATACGTTGCATACATGTTGAAGCATACTATATATGTATTCTTCTGTACGTATTTTTATTTGTTGAAAATAATAAATAATAATTTTTATGGATAATTGCAGTTAGCTATATGCATATAGTAGAGAATCCCCCGAGAAGGTCTATTTTGAACAAAAATAATTGCAATATTCATGTACAGAAATTTAAATCTCATAGAAAATGATAAGATTACCATCGTACCATTTTCGAGCCGTTCATAACATACACAAGCATACATACATACATACACAAGTATGCAGCCCAAGTAAGAGCCCATTTATTTCGAAGTGATATAAATTAAGTTTTCCACATAAAGGGCTCTTTATGGATATACGCCTAAGATGTACTTAATTTTATTAAATTTTATGGCAAAATGTTTAGTGGACTTTTACTAAAATTTCATTAATAGACTATCGCGGGCCGCGGCAGACCAAGAAACCGTTCCACACTTACTTACATAACGACTTTTTAAAATAAGGTGTTATATCTGAAATGGTCGAAGAAGTGGCTCGATCCGTAACATTTTCAATAACGTTCGTCTTTAATCCAAAAAAAACAAAAACGTCAATATATCAAATTTCATTAAAATATGTTACAAATTGGAGCCTATAGCCTTGAACACAAAAAATCAAGATGGACAGACGGACAGACAAGCTTAGATGTCAGTATAAAAAAAGGTGGGTCTATCTTAGGCCATTTTGGGTGTTGCTTACATCCCTACAAATATATTACACCCGTACAGTAGAAGGTATAAGACATAAATATAAAATTTGTCGCGGATTATGGCTTGTTTCAGCTAAATGAAACTGTCCCAAGTGAACGCCTCCCGGGAAAGGGAGACAGAAACAACTGATACAATTAGGGTTAAAACGGGAATTATATGTCAAAAGTCTTGATGTAGTGAGAAATTCGGAGTTATATAGAACAGAATTCGGTTGGGAAATGTTAGCGATACTAGACATAGACAATGGTTTAAAGAAAGTAACCCGTGACACTATAATAAACGTCCAATTTTACCAAAAGGTCAACAGTAATTTATTTAAGTTCATTTTTGCATATATATATGTATCTTCTCTGATTATAAAAGACTAATGTTATAATCGCTTGGATATTGATACAGTTTATAAGCCATGCTAACAAATATAATTGTGGGCATGTCGAAGGGTGATCGCAGCTGCGAACGTCTTTCATAACCTTCATGTTATGTAGAAAATTATTTACAAAAATCAACTTTTTTTTGCAATCAATTTTGTATTGCAAGTTTATATACGAAAGTTCTGCACTTATTTTCCAGATTGATACGCCACCAATAATTGGAGGTATTAATGTCAAACTTCACCTATCTAACCTAATTCTCCCTCGATAACAGGAATATCAACGTCAAGCAGATGAATGAAGGACCAAATTAATGGACGTATAGTCGGACTTATTAAGAATTTTTAAACCGGTCAATAATGTATACATTTCTTTAGATTTCTAAACCGTCTTTCTGGTCGTTCCCGCATATGAATAAATATTCAGTGCTAGTGCGTATGTGTGTGTGAGAGAGAAAGAGAAAAATTTAGTCGAATGAAGCGATTGTTGGAAAGAATTTTAGAGTGAACATTTGACTGGAAAGGCGCACGTAACCAAACCAATTTGGAATTTTAAGCTGACGAGATGAAGGGGTTGTGCCAGAACTTGACGGTATCCGAGGGTATGTAAGTAATATATAATATATATATCATTCAATAGTGATAGTTGTATAAATATCTCGAAATGAATCAGTTTATCGAGTACGACTGCCGTTGTATTGGAGCCGTTGGAGTTCATTTCTTCGTACTGCAGATGGGCAGAGGGTGTGGAGAAAGTTTTTTTAAAAATATTTATCTCATAAATCTATGAAATTATTTATACATTTTTGATAAATATTTTTGATATTTACTTAGAATATTTCTCAGGTTGTTTGCTACTACCTTTTTGCTTATAAAAAAAGTAATTTTTGTTAATTTCAAATATTTTATCATATTTTATTTACGTTTAAGTTTTTCCTGTGAATTTGTGAGCATTAATATGCATTTAAATGCTAATATTTGCATATATTTAATTTTGCTTTCACGTTTGTTGTTTACTTATATAAATGCGATGGTAAACAACATACCTTTTACGTTGCATTGTAGTCATTGCTCATCGAACAAGGAATTCTCGATTGTCTTGAAGAGAATATTCTTTGGAATTCCTTTCGTTTCCTTTCCTTTCCTTTCCTTTCCTTTCAACATGCTAGCTATAGCATGTGCATTTATAGCATATATAATTGTATTCTATATTTGCTTTAAATATTACAAGTATTATGAGAATGGAGGGTAAAAACTGGCCAAGCTTAAGTGTCTGCTTTATTAAATATTTAATTAAGGACCTTTCTTATTTATTTACAATTCTCTAGTTATTCTAAATTTATTTGCTTTTTGTGATGATAATGTAAGATAAAATGTAAGTGTTTTTTGTCATATTGTCGACGTGAACACGTACATACATGTATTCAGTGATTTACTCTGGTACATCGTGTTAATCATATATATTTTCAGCTCCTCTCACTCCCAGCACTCTGTATGTGTCAAATGGCTGAAATATCAAAATTAATTGACACTTTTTGTATTGTTGCTATTGTTGGCTTTTTTCCTTTTCTTTATTTTTTATTATTTTTTTCTTTTTTTTTTTTTTTTTTTTTTTTTTTTTTTTTTTTTTTTTTTTTTTTGTATTCATTTAGATTTGAAAGTAAAACTGCTTCGAATCAACGCATAAATTTACTATTCTCACGAAACCAAAAAAAAAAAAAAAAAAATTGAAAAAGTCCGATAGGGTCATTCACCAAAACAATGCTTTATAGTGCAATGCAAGGCATTGCTTGCAACTGTATATATTGCATAGTAGACTAAATTTTTAGTATTTGGCTAACGTAAGCTTCAAGTAAGATTTTTTTATTTTTTGAACATGAATAACCTTAATATGTCTTAAGTTTGGATGTTGTCGCTGTTGCTTATTTTATTTTTTATTTCTTGCTTTTATTTTTGTTTTTCTTTTTCATTACAATATTTGAACTCGTTATAAAACAGATCTAAAAGATGTGATGTGCATGTTTTCATGTCTATGTCTGTCCTTTTGTACATTTTCGCTATTGTGGCTGTTGTGTCATTTGTTTGTATTCGCTCGGCTATAGTTGCTGATGCTGTAGTATTTGTAAAATGTTGACGATGTTGTCTTGATTTCGTCTGTTTGTATGTTAGCTTTTTATTTTTCCTTAATTTTTGGTTTGTTAACTGTTATTACTGGCATAACATGTAAACAATTTAAGTTTGTTAAAAAAAAATTATTAAAAAAAAGCAAAAATGCAATGAATATACGATTGAAAAACTAAAGTTTCTAAAAGCATTAATTAAAACGATTTTTCGGTAAAATTAATATAATTTGATGCCACAACATCATGTGCCAGAAAATATATGTAGAACGAAATGAAAATAAAGCAACTCGGAAAAACTTGAAAGAAATCGGAAATTTGTACATAAAATTTGGATATTCGCCGCTAACTGTAATGTGTCATCGTCACCATTTAAGATATCAAAGCGGCGAAGTTTTTTCTTACACAATTTCGGAGATCAACTTACAAATTCACATTTGATGCAATTGGCTGACGGATGGAAGCATTTTTCATTTTTTCCTTGTTTCTTTTTTTGTCTATTTCGAAAATGTGCGAGCATTAAACTACTCTGAGCATCTGCCTCGTTATGCTTCTTTTATTCTAAAACTTGAATTGAAGACGGGATATTTAGGTTTTGATTTAGAAATATGTACCTTTTTTGAAAATGTACCTTTTCTTTGCCTGACTTGATCCAATTTTTCTCCGAATGCTCGATCACTGCAAAGAGTATCTACACTGTTCGAAATCATTTTTTGAACTCGTTGCTTTTGATAACCTATTTTTCCCATAAACAGGAACAATATTTTCACGACAAGAGCAGCATATATGCTTTCATCAAAATACAATTGCGGATAATTCCCTTATCTCCAACACGTAACACTTTATATATAAGTATATAAGGGTTGTAGCTGTTCTGCATATTTTACTATCTTGGTCAAATCCTGTTCGGTCTAATAGGCTTTTTAGAGCAAAAAGCGCATGCTCCTAAGTTTGAGAAAAGAATTTACTGTTGTGACACATCGGTAAATAATTGGCGGAATAGGTACATAGCCGTTATCTTTACGAAAAGATCTTCATTATCTTCAGAAATTTGCAAATGTTAATCCTTTCGACAGAACTTAATGTCATTGCGCGACGATTCATTTGCTGCAGCGAATCCAGTAACGCTACTTTTGTCCTTTTTAAAACGATGGAATAATCTGGGTTTCCTGCGTTGATTAAACGATGCTTTCTGATGAAAAAAATGCCGCTCGAATTCAGCATTGGTTTGAAATGTGCGTATGAGGGCCTTGATTTGCTGATTTTAAACCAATTTGTACGGACATCCATGATGCTGGACGTAGCGGACCCTTGAAAGATATTACACAACAAATCGAAAAGTGAAGCTGCAATAGATGGGTGTCATACTAACGATATCAAGAGAGAGCGTATTCATTACGAGAACTGTTTTTTTTCCAAATGGACTCGTAGTGGAGTAGATTCACCCAATATGCATGCATCGATGATTGCAGTACAAAAATTGCATGAATTGAAGTTTGAATTGCTATCGTTTCCATCTTATTCTTTATTCTCTATTTATAAACTTCAAAACAATACTCGATACGAGAAAAGCATTTGAATTGTGTGACGAGGAATTATTACGGAAACTGAAACCTATTTGGAGCGTTTTCACGCGTCGAAGCATGCTAAGTAAACTTTGGAGAAGAGTAGCTGAATGAATGAAGTAAACTTTGCCAAAAAAAAAAAAAAAAAATTGTTGTCATCCGTTTTAGCCCCGGGAATTGGTGATCGATGTATTACCCCTAAATAATAACTTACATTTCTCTAATTGTGTGAACATAATAAGTAGGCACTTTCACATAATCAATGCCAATGCATAATGAAAAATTTTAGTAAGACATTCAGCCGACAAATATTTTATTTGCTTTCGTAGGTCAAAAAATAAACAAGCATATATTCCCCCTTTAACGGATTGAGTGTGCGTATGTGCGATATCAATAAAAAAAACTTGTTATTATTACTTTAACACCGGCGGCAGCAAGTACCGTATCACACATACATATGCATGTCTAACTGCAGGTATTGCATGTATGTTGATACGTTCGCAAGAGCGAAAAAACACTTAATATTTTTCTATTTTTCTCTTTATTATTTTGACATATTGACGTTGAGTAAAAAAATGCATTATAAAATACAAACTAAACATAATATGTAAAGTGACGGTATATATGTTTAAATTTATATATACATTTTTCTTTCATAAAAAATATGCTCAATGAAAACATAATTTATCGAAATTTCGAATGCACTTCTATTAGAAATGAAATATATATAATCCTATAAAAGGCAATGACTGAAGACATCCTATTCGAATTTTTACAAAATTCATTTTTATTCAATTCGAGTTTTCAAAGCTTTCTAGGATATGAATTAAAAGAGCAAGTAAAATATATATAACAAGAATCTTCAATATTCATCGGTTAAATGTGATAAATAAAAGATTATATTAACTGTGGACATATCAGTTAGCTTTCATTTATAAGTGATTCTAACCTTAGATGAAAATTTACTATAGACTCGAATTTGGAATTCTCGGTATATTGTAAGTGAATCACGTCCCTTTTCAAATTCGAGCTGCGTCCGTCAATTCAAAATATCTCAAGGAATAACTCAAATTCAAATATTCCGATATTACCAGTGATCTCTGCGTCAAAAACCCGATAAAAATTGGTATGTTAAGCGCAGAAGACTGCGGTATGTGGAAATGAAGTATGAAGGCGATCCTAATTAAAAGCGATTTGTGGAGATTTGTAAATACAATTAAAGTAGAATTTATGCGTGAGGGTGGACGAATCAAAAATGATCAGAAAGTTAGGCTTGATATCACGTGGCCCGTAATGTGACTTGGATTAGGACTTCTATCACTTTGTGCAACATCCAATGGCATTTGGGGAAAATCGAGGGAAATTTTCCAATCGAGAGGGGTGACTAGGTAAGTTAGATTGCACAAACCGTGACAACGTCCCGAACGAATCTCTCAGTGTTTTCTTTGATGTAATTTGAAGATTAAAAGAATTTAATGTTAATGTTGACGAGAATTCATCATAGTCGCAGCATAGCTCAGAGTACTTACTCCCAACGTCCTGGCAAAGATTTTGTGGTAAGATCTCCTAGAAATAGCTCCTAATTTTGCTTTATCGTACTTGAAGGAGCAGTGTATCATAGTAAGCCAAGTACATTGCATCAAAATCGTCTTTTCATTCAATAGAGTCAATGAACGTTGATTATGCTCGCAATACATATGCCAAGTTTCAATTTTCAATTTCGATTTTTGCATGCCAACAACAGTTGGCATAGGAAACTCAAGTTAGATGTACTAACTTTAGACTACACACACTCTTCCACTGATTAAGATAATAAGTACTCTGGGATGTATTTTTTTGAGATTTCAAAGACTAGAACAAACTTAGTGTAGTCCTTTGCTTTGATAGTGACTGAGGATAATAAGGACGCTACAACCAGTGTGATGTATTCTGGACACCCATATAAACAGGATGGAGCCCAGTTTAATCGTCTTGTCAAGCCGTGCGGGAAAACCATAACGGCAGAGAAACGGATGCAAAAGTAATTTTAGCAGTTTACAGTTCCATACCTTAGGCTTTTGATGCTGTTAGAGCGTCAATTGTGATATGTGCGCTTTAGTTATATCCAGTATATATATGATCTTATTTTCTGACCGATATCTGCTATAAATTGCATAATGTAAGCGCGTTTGGGAGATAAATCAACATAGCATAGTCGACAAATATACAAGTGATTTTGGTCCTGATCTGATCTTTGCAAAATTTTGAATCTTAATTTTTTGCGTTCAGGCCCTTGAGGTGAGCTTTTGCACATAATATGTGTAGAGTTTATTGAATTAATTTCTACGATCTTGAATGCATTGAATATATACATAAAAGCAAGTAAGGGAAAACTTTTTCAATCCGCTTATCTACATAGATAGGTCTTGCTGGGTAAACTAGGTTTGTGCAATAAAATGTACGCAGAAGTAATACAACATTTACTATACCAAGAACTTATGTATGGCGATCTAGTATTTATTTGCTTACGGAATATTTGCATGATCTCTTGAGCGCCTTCGATTTGACATTTATTGCAGTCTTTCTCTAAGTGTCTTCTAGCCTCGGGTATGGTATTTAATACGCGCGGTACAGCATATTTTTTTTTCTTCGCTTGCAACATTGAAGAATCTATGCATGAATGTTGTCTTTTTACATGTACCTCATATGTATAATCTTTAGCTTGGGATTTTGTGCTGCTTTAATTATGTGAGTCCAAACGTCCGAATTTCGTGTTTTATTGGAGTTGTTAATAATACAGATCCTGATGTGAAACTTAAAACTGTATATAAGACGTGTGTTTATCTCGTTTTGAGTAGAATTGATTTTGGTTAAATTATTAAAATTATTCATATATGTATTTAACAGCAGCTTTATTTGATGGATATGCGAAATACGATTCCAAGCAAATACAGTTTTTTACTACGATTTTTTTTCACAGCTCTTTTGCGAATTGTATCTGAAGAAGCGCTTCAGTGCGAAGAGCTATCGAAAATATGTTTACATAAGAATTTGAAAAAAAGTTTACAACATTCATTACGTAATCGTTATTTAATAGATAAGGGGCTTGCGGACTGATTCAAGTGAAACACGTGATTCTTATTAATTGCATAATTCATAAATAGATAAATGAATGAGATAAACTGACGGCCAAGACAAACGTCTATTCGCTAAGACTTTGGTATTGGTTGTGCCTAAGTAAACGCGAAATCGATGACTCATATGAACGCATAGTGAAGGCCTTTGATAATCGACGGCTGATTTGGCTGCGAAAACCAAGTAATCACCAACCTGTTAATTGCAAATTTTATGAGTTTAAATAACGTAATGGCTGGTTTTCTTCAAACAGTGTCTAAGAACCTTAGATATCAGAATGTTTCAATGCCCCTCAATAGGGCTGTGCAAGGTTCTCAATGTGACCTTCATGCTTCTTATTGCAGTTGTGGTCAGACAGCTATGATGCTAGCATTTCAGCAGATAATGTTATTCGATCGTTTTCGATTCGTAATAAGATTTTCATTCGTTGCATGTTTAATGAACCATTCGTGATATCATCGACGTGTGAATAACAAAGTCAATACAAATAGGAAGAAGCAAAGTTAAAAACCAAGCAAAATATTTTATTTTATTAAAATACTAAGTGAAACAATTGACTTAGCAACGTGTATATAAAGCTCCCCATATATGACAGTGACCGCTGCAATGCCAAACTATCCAGAAGAACTTTGTGCAAAAGCTCCAAAAAATTGAATTAAGGATTGATTGGAAACCATATAATAAATTGGAATTAATATAAAGTTTTTAAATTTTGTTTCTTGATAGTAAGTCCATCCATCCATCCATTCGTGCAAATTGTCTCTTGAAGCTAACTACAACCTCAATGTTTCTACTGCCCTTCAATGTTTCTACTGCCAACGTTTGATATTTTCCTCCTTTTTTCAAATGACCTTCGATTGTGCTAAACTTTGTAGGGCCCGATAAAGTTGTTGTATTTTCTTCTTCCCGGCGGACCTATTGAAAATATTACATACGCTAAATAAGTTACTAATGTAAATATTTGTTGCTTGTTGTTCTCGGATTTCTTATAGTTTTCTTCTTATGAATTTTTTTCTTATCTTGTGTAAATTTCGTTTTCTTCCATGCGTTCTACGTACAGAGCTGGGATGATAGCTTTGTTCACTGGAATCATGGAATTCTGTAGGAGCTATGGAGGATTGATCGATACTACGTACAATTGATCGGGTCAATTTTATATAGAATTGCATTTGTACTGCGAATAGTATCACTAATATGTTACTCGATTCCTCGATATCTAAAAGTATTTATACGTCAACGAATGTCGTCATCACTCTACACGTTTCGCATGGTTTGATATGGAAAGCGGGAATTCAATCCAAGCGACTTCATTGTTCTGCAATCAGTGATAGCCTAAAACTTTCATTTCCAATTCATTTTATTTGAGTCATTGCATTATTTATTGCACATTACTGGCGTTTGTTATTTGCGTTCCCCATCGAGTTAGTTCTTCTACTCTTCGTACGGCGAATTACGAAGTCGGAGATTAAAGCATAGGCTAGTCAGCCTATTTAAGCTTAAGTCCTTTATTTTCACAATATCGAAAGTGAACAAAAGTTTAAATCGCGTTTACCGCGTAGACTTGTTATTGTTGACAAAAAATTAATTCGTTAAAATCATTTATTAAAATAAATTACTATGTTTACATTATGTATAAAGATTTCCCGCGCGCCTTTTGTATGAAATGTAAAGAAATGGTTAGGACAATTTTGCAACCCAATGAACTCAGAATTCAGTATAAAACTATGTAGTGAATTAATATGAATGCGATGGGGTATGATTTACTCCAGGTCCAGAAGAAGCTTAAAAAGCATCCATTTTTTCAAATGTGTTACCATATACCGAATTCGTACACTGTATCTTTAGTTAGCGTTGTGAAAAGGAACGAGAAGCTAGTTAATATTATTAGTTGAATAGTATTTAGCCGCAGACTGTTTAACTTGTCATTATTGTTTAACATATATTTCGGTGTGGACAACGTTCCAGAGACGTTCCTTCCCGAGGTTTTGTTTATGAATTCAATTTATTGCAAAATAATTATTATGTTGTATAGACTGACTACAACGTTCGTCGGAATTAGTCGCTATAAATTATATTTTTAGCATATGGTGGAGTAAAAGTGCATAAATGAACTCGAAAAATTTGAATATAAAATTTTTAGCACCAATAAATGCGTTACGTTTTAAGGTTTGTTATAATCTTCAAAGATATTTAAGTGAAACGAAATTAAAGTTATTCACATATAATTGGTATGTGCATACGGACATACGTATACACAACAAGTACTTACACATTAATACATAAATAAGCCAAATGAATGGCAGAAGGAAATCCTTGAGTATAATAAATTTAAAATAATTACCCATTATAGCCGACCAAGACCAAAACAAAACAAAAACAAAGAAAAGCTGTATGTCTTGTACAACATGTCGACATACACATACTATTTTATATACGAGCAAATAAATGTGTATAAGGGTGGCTCGCGCAATTTTCTCGAAGGAATCGAAAAGTTACAGAATTTCATATGCAGTCTGCTTAAGCTTTCTTATGTATAGCGTTCACTTTAAGCGTATGCTCGCAATGATTCGGTTAAAGTCTGGTTTTTTTTAATAAACATTTTAGAACAATTTACTATGTTGCTCTTGTATTATCTTGTGCTTTTTTCAATTACTCTACATTTTAGACTTTTTGCTTTATAAATAAAAAAAAAGAAGAAAAAAAAATGACTGCCGAGAAAAGTGAAGCACACTAGAACCGTACCTTTTATAATATCATTATCAGAAAACTTGCTTTCTTCCGAAATATTTTGAGTAAGTGACGAAGGTTTCCTAAGCGTTTCAAGCGCATAGAAAAAAAGAGGGGAAAAGGTGATGAATACGTACTTATTAGCACAGCAACTATATAGATAGAATATCGGTAACGAATTCGATAAAAAACAATATAGAATTCATACGGAATTGCATGTTTAACTTGGCTTCACTTCACTTTCGTAATACATACAAACAACCAACATATGTTTCTTCTTTACAATTGGCATGACTGTTCTTTATTCGTAAAGCCAAAAATTGGCCTCATTTAAACAGCTTTACAGAATTGCAGGAATTCTATATATATCTATGTATACATACATATACATGTATATCGAATGAATTCAATTCGAAATAAAAACACATAAGCATTCGCAATTCTATATAGAGTGCAATAAAAACGAATCTACTACTAGTATGTACGCCGATGAGCGTTGTTATGCCCCAGATTATGCGTAACATGGATTGCAATAAATTTCATAAATATTTTGCGCCAAATACGCAGTACAACCAATCGGAAATGCCGGAAAACTATATATATAAAGATAGAATTGCTTTAGCAATCTCTATCTATCCTTCTGCTTGCTTGTCTGCCTTCCTAATCGTTCTAAGCGTTTATATCAAGCAAGCAAAGCTTATTTCGAAGAAAAAATCCTGGTATTATATGTTTCCTTATCTTTCCCGTCTGGCAATGTGATAAATTGCAAATTAATCCATTATTCGCTTCTCTGTGCGCAATTAAGAAGAAGAACTGATTAAAAATTTCCCCACTTTTGTTACAAATTTTATTGTTTTTATTTTATAGGTTGGGATCATTTCCAAAAACAAACAATTTACTTGTCGAAGATCAACCAAGGCGTACCGACCATCTGGATTCACTTAATGAAAAAGTATATATATATGGATAGATTATATGGTTTTGAGGTTTATTATAAAATTAAAAAGATGCTTAGAAATTGGATGAAAGCATAACTTGGACTTGGTACATGCGACATACGATCTATGCATATCGAATGAGCGGATCTTTATGCCCCTTTCAAATCAGCTATAGTATGTACGCGTATATATACATAGCTAAGAGAACGATATTTTTAAAATATGTTCTCTTTTCTTTTCTCATTTCATTTCTCTTCACTGAGATACGTTTAATTTCAGTAGTGTGTGACTGTGCAAGATAGAAAGAATCTCGTCGATCTATACATCTATTGTTTTAATTCTCAAAATCATTCTAAATTAAATAAGGAAGGGAGACTTAGCACGTAGATATGCTTTGCTTATTTCTGTAGATCAGGTTAACAAAAAAATAGACACAATATGTCCCGAAACAAACCACTTAAACAACTTATTAGGTGCACAAACAAACTCCTTCCGCTGAAATTGCCTCATGCATCATTAAGTTGAATTTTATCAAAAAGAAAAAAAACGGGAACCACTTATGTGTGCTCCCATGAAAAAAAAAAAAAATGCTAAAAAGAAAAGAATATTCTCATCAATAGTTTACGATCTATATTAGCTAACAGTCGGAAAGTTGTTGCCCATCTCCGTCACCTGAATGGTATACGAGGGAAAATAGTCACAATTATTTTTTCATTTTATATTGAAAAGGAAAAACCCTTTGAAATGGAGGATTTTTAGTGTGTCCTCCTTTGGTTAGAAATTGCGAAACGAATAACTAACTAGATATCTGCCTGGCAGGATAACCACTTCGAGGCACCCGAATGTTTTCATATCTATCTATATACTTATGGCCCGTATAGAGGCATTTACAAGTGGTATCTTTGCCAATGTATAACATATATATTTTTAATATATATTTTTTATTTATTTATTTTATGCTGCACTATGTGCAAAGAGCTCAAGAAACTACGGTAATATTTTATTATGTCCTACATAACATTAAATTGTTTTATTTCGGTTTTTTGAGTTTCCATTTTACGTTTTATGGATATTCATGCGTCTGGGCATATGTACGTACAATAAAATGCATCACATGTAACTAAGTATTACATTCGCTTACTACATAAATTGAAGGTATTTACGAGGGCGAGAGAGATCGTTTTTTTTTTTTTAATTTCTTCAAAGCTTCTCACAAACCATTTCTTTAAAAGAATACTAGAGAATTTCAATTGGAAACTACTTAATATAAGTTCGACGCATTTTTGAAAGAGTCAGTCGATAACTGAACTAAATTATTTAAGACTAACCCTGCGATATAGAACGATTCGGTTAGGGATCGTTCATGTAGCTCTCTCACTTCAGCTATGAATCTTAAAAACCAAACAGCCAACGCTTTAAGATGGCGAAAGGATAAGTAATAAAGTAATGTTGTCATGAGGCCCAGGACGTCGGCTAAGGTTGCGGCATGATTGCCGCGTTACGACTATTACCGATTTTAAAGACCACTAACATGAACTGCGACGAAATTATGTATCCAAGGACCTGAGGAAATTTTATGGCGGCTAAGCAAATCTCTAAGATGTGACCCTGGCTGTAAGCGAATGCAGCATTGATCTTGCATTTATTCATCGTGTATTGCCATGTTCTCCAAACAGTAAATTGCTAATGTGATTTCTTAGATAGTCGGTCCCTTTCTGTAGAGCCATCTTTGTTAAATAATTGATGAACTTCCATTAACGATAGTAAATTAATTATATAACACAATAGCAAATGAATAGCGCCTACCATTTGTAAATGGTATATAATGTCAGTTTGGTTTCTGTTTTTACGCCTAAATACGTAATGGTTTCGAAGGGCTTGCTTTATCACAATTAATAATACGCAAGTGATTTCCTTCACACATAGAAGGTTTCCATATAAAAAATGTGTCATGCTCTGCTCGACTATTTATTGATAGCGTCGAAGAAATTCTTCAAGAAATTTTCGAAATACAGACACACAGCTCATCTTACAAAATCGCCGTATACTTGAATACGGGCCAAAAACCAACTTTGAGCTCTTTATCCAAGATTGGATATAAAAAGGACGTCGATATTTGGGTAAGTAACAGTGAAAAACTTTATCTTGCTGAAAAAAAATCGAACCATATTGGTAGAGATCGATAAGGAACGAAGGAAGTTCTTTCATATTTCTTGGAGTTGCGTTGTAAGCTATTCTAAGCTGAACACAAGATTGATTCTACTCCCTGCTATCAACAACTAATGGGATTAAAGCGTGAAATTAAAGTGAAACCTTTAGAATCAATCAACAGGACGAAGGTCATCCATCAGGATAATTCCAGACTACATACATCTTTTATGATTCAGTAAAAGTTGAAAGAGTTTGGGTGCAAAGTTTCGATGTATTAATCATATAGTCTGCACCTTCCCATTTCATTCGTCCCGATCTCTGCACAATTCTTTCAGTAGCGTAAAACGCGAACTTCCTAAATGGTCTGTGAAAAACACTTGATTTAGCTTTTTGGTAAAAAATCGCAGAAGCTCCTTAACTTTAGTATGAAATGATACATATATGCTTTACATAAAATTTATTTAAGATATAAGAAATGTATGTTTGAACTTTCGGTGTAAAATCCTCACGAAATTTTCCAGTGAGTAGGGAAGGAAAACATACTATTAAAAATCAAAATGTTCATATTGATTAGAACATAATCCGGAAATAGTCTTGTATAATAATAATAGACTTACAAAGTCTCTAGAACGTTATAGAAAATTGTAACTGACTCTAATCAAGATCTCATGCTCTTTAGAAACTTATACGTATATGTCTCCGATATGAACAAAGTTTTGTAGGCGTCACAAATGGTTCGACACAATTAGAATAGTAAAAAATTATATTAGAAAAAAGTGTGTAAATATCATTTTGCAAAAACATTTCTTTCTTGAAAAAAAAAAAAAAGGAAGTCAAGACGTTCAAAAAGCTTGGCTTAAATAATTAATTCAATTTTTACAACTGACGATCGTATCACATTGTAATGTAATGCAATACATTTATTGCGAAATTGTTTTTAAGGCCATAAAATTTAAAAAGCTTTTGCCGTCAGCCCACTATAAAAAGTTATATAAATATTTAGAAAAAAAAAAATAAATAAATAAATAAAAATAAAAAGAAAAACAAAATTAAAATAATATATATATATATATATATATATATATATATATTGCATGTATATATGTGTGTATGTATGTATGTATGTATGTATTTACATATACATACGTATATATTATGTATGTATATATATGTATGTGTATGTATGGATGTGTGTGTGTGTATGCGTGTGTGTGTGTGTGTTTTGTGTGTGCACGAGTGTATATGCATGTATTTACCAAACCTGAAACTAGTTGCGGCAACTTTCTACAATTTTCTCTTCCTTGTGCATTAATTTTTGTAAGTTTATCATATTGTTAGATAGGAAAAATCGTTTGGAAAAAAGTTTGCATTTTTCATTGTAGTCGCGAACTGAAGCAAACATATACACATGAACACATATACTCTTAAAAGGCACACGCATACACAACCGTGCACAAATATTAATTTTAAGCAGCATTACACAGAATTTATTAAAATTTAATTTGCATTTTTATATAAAACGAAAAAAAAAAATGAAGAAAAAATAAATAAAATGTGAACAAAAAAAAATGTAATTTGATTATGCAAGCATTTGATATTTGAAAAATTTTGTGCGCTTAAGTATATAAAGTGTACATGTAAAACTTGAACACACGCATTTACATACAGGAGGATGACAATAACTACTTATTTATATCATAGTAGCGCTTGAGACTTAAAAGACCATTGGGTGTACTAAATTTCTGATTCCTCTTATCTCGGCCAGGGATTCATGTTATGAATCCATTACGTGTCCTATTACATATATGTAACCCATCGACAACAGTTTTATGTGTTCGGAGAATAAAATCACATAATACGCGATTTCAATTTATCTATAAGTAAAATTATGAACAATTTATATGAGCAATATATATATATATATAGACACATTTACCTACAAGTATATATGTACGAATACTCATATATATATATATAGATAGGTAAACATATATATACATATTAAATTCTTATTATTTCAGTTGCCTTTAAAATATGTAAAGCAGGCGGACATAAAAATAAAAAAAAATAATGCTATTGTTGTGCATATTTATCGGTTCCATTAATGAGTTTTGCATAGCTATATATACTTGTTTCAGTGAGACTGTTCGCATGTATGAGTGCTTGAATGGTTGCAATGCCTGCGGTGAGGAATAAACTTTAATTTATATGCAAAACTTTTAATAAATTTATTATCAAAAATTTTCCCTCACAATTTCCTTGCAAGACAAAAAACAAAAAACAAAAAAAAAACAAAAAGATTTTAAAACTACATTTAAAAATTTTTTAAATTTATATATATATGTGGAGATATGTATATATCTACATTATTGCATGCATGTATGTAACAGACTGAAAATAACGTACATATACATGCATACGTTGAGTTAGATTCGCTCAAAAGAGAAAAGTGTGACTTCAGTTAGGTTTTTCTTAAATTGCCGACGGCAAGTACACTTTTCAGCGGTCTTTCCCTCTAGAATTAGACCACGTTAGTAATGTTTTTGCTTTATACGAAGCGATGGGGGGAGTCAGAGTCCCACGTTCCCAAACTACTCTCATTTACTTTACTTAATTTTGGGGAAGGTTTATTATACCCTACACTTGTGACAGTTGTAGTACAAGGGTATATTAGGTTTGTGATAGAGTATGCAACTCCCGGAAGAATTTGAGATAAACGTACGCTATATTATACCAATCAATCCAGAATCACTTTCTGAATTTATTTAAGTTGTTCCGTCCATCTGCCTTTGTTGTTTTTTTGTTTTCAACTTACAGGCCGCAAATTTTGTGACATTTTGAGGACGATTTCGGCCCAAAGATAAACACTTTGGAAAATGCTTTCAGTCAGACCAATGTTTTGAACACTTTCAATACAACGCCTTATTTTGAAAAATCGTTGATATGAATAACTGCATTAAACGAAAGGGTTTAGGGGATTTAATGATAAATTGCAACCCACTACCGTGTTCTTACTTGTTTTTGTAATAAAACAAACAAGGTTTACTAAGGGTAAGGTCTATGCTATGTAACGTAAGGTGGGCGTGGCTGGTTTTTTCAATTTTTTTAGAATATACGTGGGTGTTTTTATTATGATTCTATTGCACACTATGAGTAATTACCAAAAAACCCGGAAGTCAAAGGCGTTTTTAGCTTACGCGGCAGTGCCGACGAGTCTTCTAAACGATTTGGTTAATTGTTAACACACGCCTAAGTGCAAAAGCGTCCAATATTGTTCCCAAATTTGAAATAGGTTACTTCATCTTTGCGGCCAGGAGAATGTTTGACAAATGAATAGACGGACGTGCTGGTCAAGGATATATATTCTTTCTTAAGTTCCGGAAGATTACTTCTGAGCGTTTTGACAAAGTGAACATGCTCCCATCCTTCGGTTGGGAAGTGTGGATAAGTTCTGTCAACTGTTTGCAATGGTTTAAAATACGAATTTAAGAGATTATATATATATGTATATATATATATATATATATATATATATATATATAGATAGATGTGTGTATGTAAAATTAGAGTTTTTATTTTGAACAATTGTGGAAGAGGTGGTATCAAATTGTAGGAAGGATTTGAGACAATCACAATTATTTAGGAAGGGAGGGATGGCGGCTCCATTGCTCCTGATGTGCCAGAATGAGCTCATGTGTGTGATCTGTTCCCTTGGATGTCCTTAAATTCGTTGGCGTAGTTACCAGTTGATTAATATGTACTGAAAATGTGCTGAAAACTCGAGGGAGAAAGAAAGGGGAAAAAATAGAGAAAATTAGAGAAAGACAGGGAGACAAGGAGAGTTTCGCTATGAGCTTTAATCGTTCAAATTTAAAACTGAATTTTGGTTCAAGTATATAATTTTTGTGCAGGCTCCGGTTGGCCACCGGTTAGTGACAATTGTAAGACATTTACAATAAGATAAATGCCTTAATGTTTTAAAAATTACTGCCGTTCAGCTTTTGCTTTTCGACACTCGTCTTATGCATTTCTACATAAATTGGCTCCTTTTGTTTTAAAAAGCTGAGAACACAATCTCTGAATATATCCATAAAAACTTTTTTCTTTCATCCAAATTTATTTTAAAGGTGCTCGCGTGATCTTAAGAGATCAAGGATCCGAGACACTTCTATTATTATTACTTGCAATCTATAGCGCAAAGATTAAGTGTTTAATAAGTAAAAAACAATTGAGTTCCTATAAAAAAATGTTATGACTTTCTACAGGAAACACTGCTCATATAAAGCTATATGAATGAGAATCAATTTAAGAGAGCGAAACGAAAGCAAAGTAGAGTGAGTCAATTATTTTGCTAAGGGTAAGAAAACGACAAAAAAAAAAGAATAACAAAAGAAAAAGAAGCAGAATAAAAAATGAATGACTGCAAGAACTTTCTGCTGCAACATAAAGTATTTATGGCACTTTGGTAAAAGTTATTAAATTATACGGGTAAGACAATAAAGAACAGGTGCGTCCATCGTATGAGAGAGACTCGCTCTGATAGGCGATTTTTTTTTTCGTTAGTTTTTTGTCATTCACCTCATCGGGTAATAATCGCTTTTTCTTAAAAATCTTGTAAAATGCAATACATTTTTAATTGCGTTTTTCAGATAAATTTTTTTCCAAAGTTTTTCATTAATTCATATACGGGAGCAAGTAAGTATTTTTAAACACAGAAAAGAAAATAAGTAAATAAATTAAATTAAATCAGAATAAGGGGATAGTAAGAACTTTTGAAATTTAAAATATCGAACACTGATTGCAACAACAAGTTGAATCGTTTAATTTCCTTGTATAAAACTTGTGATTATAAAATAGAATCAATTATCGAAAAACAATTATAATAATAAAGCATTTACATTTAAAAGCTAATTGAATTAAAGGAATTCGAAAAAACATAAAATAAATGCGTGGAGACTTGTAGGGCAAAAGAGAAGATGAAATTTACCGGCCGAGTTCGTCTTGAACGTCTACCATAATATTAAATAAATAAGTAAATCCTAAGTCCGTTGAGATCATTTTCGTCTTGAATTTTTAAATTAATGAATGAATCCAGAAAGAAGAAAATGCAATCGTTTAATTCTTTATCTACCATCGATATCTACCATTATAAGCCACATTGTGGAAAATAAATAATAAGTTTTGGTTCGCTAAAGGCATTAAGTTTGCCGCTGCAACAGCAACGTGTGTAGGAAGACTACGTTATAAATCGTGATAAATTGTGATAAATCGCTTCAAAATTTCTTGTTGCTCAACATTTAACCTAACAGCACCATTCGCACCATATTAAAAGAGTTTGATAAAGTATGGAAAAAAGGGGAAAAATTTTCGATTTAAGAATATGGATCTACGCATAAAAAGTTGATCTGACCTGAATTGTCGAATTGTTGGCTTTACGCTTGACAAAGAGCAGTCTTTTCTTCTTCTTCTTTTGCTTCTGCAAATGGACAAACGCAATTGCTTAATGTTTATTTTGAGAAAGTTATATATTTACATCAACAAAATTGCAAAGCAAAGGCTGCTCTATGTTTTGGATCTTCATCAAATCAAATATTCTTATGTACATACATATAAAAAGAAAAATATATTTTTTTAGCGTTTCGCGAAAAACTGGGGAATGTATATGCGCGCACATATTTGTAATGAACTCAAATTGAAGCGAGTTGTTTTGTTAGCTTCACTTTCTAAAGAAATATGTAAATGAAAATCAGCTTCGAAATGGCAAAGTACCAGGTATACGATTAATATTATTTAAAATTCAAACATTTTTTACCTTTATGCGGGTCCTTTTCTTCAAGAAATACATAAAAATTTATCAAAATAAAAGAGAATGAATAATATTTGTATGCATGTGTACGAGTGTACGAATGCCAGTGTGCATACGTACGTCTCTGTGTATACCTTTAAAATTATATAAAATTACAAAAATAACACATTTAGATGTATAGAAAGACAGACATGAATACATATACTTATATGTATATGTATATATGATAGTATATATATATATATATATATATATATATATATATATATATATATATATATTTGTAATTTATTAAAGATATTTTGTTTTTTCTCTTTTCGTTCATGTTTGATTTGCTTTCCTGCATACATCGCGAAAATGTTCTAAAATATAATAAAAAATAATTGTCTTCTGGTTGTCTTTTCCACACGACTTTGTGCGCGCGCGGATCTATATATTTCAGAAGTGAAGTCGACGTAGATGGTGTTGTAAAAGAAAAACGAAACAGAAGATACTTTGCTCCCGAATGTAAGATAAATTGAAGAGGATGGGAAACTTTTTCAGTGTGTATATGTGTGCCTATCTTTGTGTGTGTGTTGTGTGTGTGTGTGTGTGTGTGTGTAAAAAGAATATGTGAATATCGCAGAAACGATTTAAAGAGTATTTCAGACAAATCTTATAAATTGTCGTTTATTCTTTTGCTGTCACCAGTTCAGTTTATTACTTACGCATGCGAACGGTGAGTGTTTTTCATAAATTGCTTGAAAAATACACAACAAGTTTTTTTTTTTTTTTTTTTTTTTTGTATTTCTAAATACCCTACCAACCACCATTTTTAATGTTAACATTCTCTGCACTCGTAACTCTTGCCTTAAATTAAATCTAATGATAATGATTTTCGAAATTAAAAAAAGAAACAAAAATGATATACGAGAATAAACCAAAGATAAAAATAAAAAAAAATTTTTTCAAAGACATTCACTTTGTCGAGCAGTTTGCGTGCCCGTTACATCGATAATCACAGCCACCAGCGCTCTTTGCTGGTTATGGTAATGACAGTTGATTCATCGGAAGCATGCGTTATTGCATTATTGTATATTAAAATGCTTTAGATGGATGCGTCTTTCAAGTGCCTTTAATTTCTGTGGACAATCGACTTCAACCGACTGACAATTGAGCAAGAAATAATCAACTCAAATTATTAGGTTAATCAAGAACTTGATATGCATACTTGGATCTTCCCAACAGAAAGCGGGGAGACGATGGGAAGAAAAGATCGGTTGATCGGAAACGAACTTTGAATATTGGAGCCAGCGTTTTAACTATGGGTTTCCCAATAGGCTTGTAGATTTCCTTCCCTTTCATTCATTCATTTTACCCTTCTGGAAGACTTTTGTAAATACGTGAGTTAGATTCGAGGCTGACTTGGTAGAGTACGAGGGTTGATTACACCCGTTTTCTAAATGACTTTGTGATTAATCTGCAAAAATTATTTGTAACAATCTTTAGCTATTCACCTCAGCGTCGCGAAATGTGATGATTCTAATAATAGACGACAGCAACAAACGGACGAACCGGCAATTGAATATCGCTAAACCGGTTCGAAATGTCATACCAATCACGAATGTCTACGTATATTGCACTTTATGAAATTTCTGCTTTATGTTTAACTTTAACGCTCGTCGTCTGCGATGCTTTTTACATTGATACACTAAGACAGTTTCGAGTTTTCCGCGAATTTTAAATCATTTTACAAATCATATTTTATTTAAATATTTTAATGTATTTTCTCTCTTCTGCAGAAACATTTCCTATGAAAATAAACTGAAAATCAAATCAAAATCTTTTCTGAAAATTTTACCATAAAAACTCTTGTTAAAATTTTCAGTGGAATTAAGAAACAAAGAATTATGTTTTGTAATCTCTATTAATGTTGAAGAGACATCCCCAAAAAAACAATTGAGCTGCATTATGATTCGAATGCAACAAATTTTTTGATGCAAATTGCACTGCACTGCTAAGAGAATCGAAGACGGATGAGTGCATTTTTAAGAATAAAGAGAGAGATTAAGAGCGAAAGAGACGTAGTCAGAAAGGGCGAGGAAAAGAGAGGGGTAGACAGAAAGAGATGGAGTGTGTTAGTTTTTTCGTACGCTTAAAATGAACGTGACATTTTTTAAGCCCTTAATACCGTTGTTGTTGACTTTATGCCCTTTTTTATGTTGTTTTCCATAATTTTTGTTATTTTTTTGATTATGGTTTAGAATATTTTCATTTGCTTACCTTGAAATCAAATGAATTTTTATAAATTTAATCACAGAAAGCATCGCAACGAACAATATTATGTTCATTATACCACTTACAGAACATCGAAATGAGCTGAGGACTTGATTTAAAACAAAATATATAAACTTGTTAAGTGTTAAAGGGGGCACACAATTACCGCTATTGGATTTTATTGTCTTCAGTTGAGAGAGCTGGTGAATTGAAATTAATTGAAATTGTGATTAACTTTTGTACACTTTTTTCGTTTCGTTCGTCTTCGACAAGCGACAGCTTTTAGGAAGAGAAATAAATGTTTCAAATATTTTCTTGTATAAATATTTGATTTTTCATTTGAATTTTAGCTCACAGCATATTTTATCATTTATCATGACTCTAACCTCTTTCCAAGTATTTATTGCTTATGCACTGCTGTCTTTCGTCGTTATGCTCCCATTACTACTGTTATGTGCTGACATCGCCGTTTCGTCTTTGTTGGTTTTGTTTTTTATTTTTTTCAGTAAATTGTCGTTTCTGAATGTAATTCACTTTCTTGTGATTTCAATTATATTTTTACTGTTCGATTAATATTAGACACATTCGATCGAAAATAACGATCGATATTTGGCTTAGGATTCTGCTTCTCTCGGGTAAAGAAATTTTACGCGTTTATGCTGTGGCCAAAGTTATCGGTTTTTATTTATAAATAGTTAAATTTGTTAGATAAATGTAAACGGGGAACATATAACAAGAAGGAGGAGGAGGAGGGATGGAGAGATTGTATAGTAAAGCATGAGCTTACATTTCATTCATCCAAACCTGAACAATCGTATTACAACATCGAGCTAAGCTGTCGGGGTCAACTAAAGACGTAACAGTAACTTCATCGTTTCCCTTTGATCGTAAGGAATTTAAATTCAATCATGTGTTTGTTAATTCTGCTGTCTTATGTAATTTTTTTAGGACAAATCGCAAGAGCATCTTTCTCATTTTGCTTATGTGCATACACGCAACATTCAGAAAGACTTGAAATCGACCGATTTTTTATTATATCATTCTAAGCATGTCTGTTCGTCGGTCTGTCTTGTATTGTTGTGTTCAACCTATAGAACGAAATTTTCGAGATATTTTAATAGAATTTGTTACATCGACTTGCTTTGGTCTAAGGACAATGGTTTGAATCGACCCACTTAAGTCACTATATCAATAACTGTATTAAGCGATTTGATTGTAGTGTATTTGAAGATGGGCAGGGACCTGCTATGGTGTTCTTACTTTGTGTGTCATACCTATTAAAAGCTAAAAGCTGACTGATGAAATCAGTTGATTGTATGTGCGGTTCGATAGTTGACTGGATGTGTGTACACTTACTTGAGCGAGGAAACCAATGTGTGAGTTTTTCAAAAAATTAGTTTTTTAACATGTTTAATTTAACGCGGGCGTGTAAAAAGTTTTACAATTGATTTTCTAAACATAATTGTGTGGCAGGATTTGAAAATTTAAATGCACTTTTTCACGAAACATGATATTTTAAAACATCGCGCAGCCCCACAAATAGCGACAACAACAATTTTTATGTTTATCTTTCGAATTTTTTTAGTAACAATATCTGTAAAAGGACATTCTCTTGGTACACGTGTGCCAAGGAAAAATTGCGCTTTTTTCGGTCGAACTTTAAACTTTTCCACTCAAATATCTCCCAGCCATATGAAAATGAGCATTTTTAAAACCGTTTCCTCCCGTTTACCCTAACCATGTTTCGCTAAGCGTAGGCATGCAGATTAAGCATTTTTCTTTTTTCGGTTTAGCTTCAAATCTTTGGATCGGTTGCACGGTGTGCCGTGGAGCCACTTAAACTGCCATTTTTATCTATACCAAAGATATATATATCATAATCGTCTTGAATGTTGTTATTGTGCATTACCTTTCCTTCGCTCTATAGCAAAACGAAGAAGTTAAAAAAAAAACCTGCAGGGTATTTTAATACACACATCCCGCTGTGAATAGGAAATAGATTTCATTGAAATCAATCGCAGCGTTGTCTTTATATCGGAAACTTATTATCTGGGGACTGAAGCATAAGATTTCGTATTGAAGGTGGTTTTATTAAAAACAAAATTGTTTAAGCAGATCACATATCGAAAACATTTTTACGTTGAAAGTAGTTTCGCTCCATACTTTTTTTTTTTTTTTTTTGAAATTCAAAGAGTCTGTCTTATGAACACCATAGGTTAAGGAAATTTGCGAATGGATGACATCAACTCGACAATCCTCCTGTACATTAAACGGACTAAAGTCGAGCCACTTTTAAGTTGCTATTTTAAATTTGCATTCGCAATTATGAGATTTTCAATTTTTATCTTCACTATGAGAAAGTGGAAATTTTTCATCAAGATCATGTGAATTTTTCTTTATTGATTTATTCCGTAACTGAACTACAGATGAACCAGAATTGAGGGATTAAAAGAACAAATTCGATACAACTTGATAGTTTTCATTAAAATATCTTGAAGATCTTCACTGAAATTAAAAACGCTTATTAATATATATATATATAAATATATATATATATATATGTACATATATATTATCAACCTAGTCCGAAGGTTCTTGTTTCATATAAAGTTATTTTCCGATGTTTTTAATAGTCCGACTTTAGTGGCTAGCATGCAAGTTGAAACTTGCGAACAACGACAGAGCGCTCAAAAATATATACTTGAACCCCACCGATTAGTTGTCTCCCTCTATGGACAACAGCGACAGCAAGTGTATTCAGCCGACAAATAGTTTAGCTGTAAGGGGTAGTTAATTGAAAAGTGTGTTCTAGCGCTTTCTTTTCGGTTGTTTGAAACGAAATTTGTGTGTAGGAGAGAAAATGTTATAGAGGAAACAATCTTAACTATGGCAACGGCGGCCGAGTAAGATTAATTTTCCAGAGTAACGAACAACATTGTCTTAATCATTTAAAATATCGCCCCATCCGGCGTGTGGTTGATTTATTTAAATAAGAACATTTTAACAGCTTCTCTAAAAATATGAATGACATAAGGTATGTATGTAGAAATGAATTCATACATATTTTAGAATTTGCGAAGTTATCGATTTTCAGTTTCCCTCAAGTTCTCCCTTAAACAGTTAAAGAGTAAAAAAAAAAAAAATTAAAAACAAAAATAAATAAAGAAAAACAAAAAAAGAAGAAGAGTAGTGCACTTACAATATTTTTCTAGTTTATGGCAAAGTTCGATTCATTTATCCAAATGCAGTGCGTTTGCTGTGGGCGTGGATAGTATATACTCGGTTTCTATGGCTTTTCGTTCATTAATTTCTTAAATTTTACTTTCAATATTTTATAGATTTATTATATACGTCTGTCAATGTGAAATATTTAGTCGATAGTTTAGAAATTTTGCAGATTTCACATGCACATGTATTAATTTATTTACACCGAACACAAAATGTAATCGACGAACAAAAAACAAAAATTTATTTACGAATATATATATGATATTCACAACACAGTTGAAACAATGAAATTTCTAATAATATTTTTTGCTTTCCTCTTCGTTGTTATGACTGCGGATATTGTCAAACGCTCGTGGATAGGTCCGCCGATTTATGAATGTGTGAATGTATGGCCAATTTAGGAAAGTAACCCGATTAAAATATTTCATTTCTATAGTTTTCACCTTTCTTTGCTTTGTCTAATTTTGTATTTTAATTTTTTGTTTATAATGTTCAAGTTTGTTTACGAAATTTTGTTGTTAGTGAAACAACAAATCAGCGAAAACGCAAACATTAAGAACAAAAATGAAAAAAAAAACAAAAAATAAATGAGTGAAGAAAACAAAAAAAAAAGGAAAATAAAATGAAACGTGTGTTTCGTTTGTGTCTGTTACTGATTTTTTTCACTTGTTTTTTTTTTCTTTCTTGCAATTGAACTCGTATTTCGTTATGACGATGATGATGATGGTGATGATGATGATTATGATGATACGATACGATACGCTACGTTACGATACGATAACACGCACAATCACAGCAGGTGTTTGCAGATTTTTCTTTTCATTTTGTTTGCATTGGCATTTTTTGCTGATGCTGTTGTTTAGTTGAGTTTTATTTATGGTTGTGGTTGTGTTGCTAGCATCGGAAACGGAAGTAAACTAACGCACAAAAATGTAATTAAAACAGAAAGACAAAATAATAACAATAATCATATTTACGGATTCATATTCACAAACACGTAGTAAATGGCGTATGAATGATTTAATAAGACAAACTCGCGCAACGAAAACCATTTAATCGAATTTAAGCCGTTTTCGCAGTTTTACTGTGTAACAATTGATATTACAAAAAGGTTTCTCAACACATACATATATACGCGCACACACATACACACATAATAATATATATATATATATATATACAAATAAGTATGTATGATAAATTGGTTTGTTGAAGATGTTGACAACATTTACCTCATGGCAATAGTAATACATACGCAACGTTACTGTTGTTACAATTATTTATTTTATATATATAAAAGAACAGAAAAAAAAAAAAAAAAAAAAAAACTACAAGTGTGGATGCAAAACTCTACCGGACCAAGTAGTCCCGTTGCTTAATGTTATGTTACGGCTTATGTGTTTCACGAGTACACAGCCGTCGCCAATAACATCGTCTTCAGCTGTTTGTTTATTTGTTAGTTACTCAAGGTGTGATATTTTATCTGTTTACTTGAGATTATTCTTCTATTTTGGAGCTTATTTTCAAGCGCGCGGTAGACACGGCGACATGTTTACGTTACGTCCTCGAGGAATCGCGATTACAGAATGAATCTGAACGTGGTGTGTAAGCGTAAAGTGTATCTCTGACGATGACGATGAAAATACGCTCGAAGGCGCAGCGAAAACTAACAACAACAACCACATAAAAAGCAATAATAAAGAATCAGGCAACAGCAACAAAACATACAACACAACAACTCGCAAGAAACTCGTAAGAGTAATCGGCAAACAATGAGAGACAGACTGTCTCTGGTATGATTCGAGAGCATACAAAAGAGAGAGAGCGAGCGAGTGTTGGAGAGTAAGCAAAATGAATTTTGCCCAACGGCATATACGCACGCACACACACATACATACACACGCACACATGTATATATATACAACATATATATATATGTATATATATATATATATATACATATATATGTATACACTCACACAAGGGCATCTATCTAACACCAATACCAATGAAATAATTCAGTTCAACGGAATTTCAATACGACAGAGTGTGAGCAGGAGTGCAAATGTGTATGGGAGAGCGGTGAATCGCAGAAAAATAATAAACCCACACACAGACGTATACGGTAGTCATTCGCAGACGTGTACACTGGCACACACGCTCATAGCGTGTACTTGTATTTGTTTGCTTATGTACAAAATTCATGCTACAAGCAAGTTCTCACTACCCTCCATGGGGGAGTCTGAGAGCCCTATCTCATAGTATTTTTTGCTCTTTCTTTGGTTATGTGTTTGTCTGTTTTGTTCCTTGATATTCGTTCATATCTATTTTGAGAAATTGTGCACGTTGTGCGATTATTGTTTTACTTGCTTACGTCGAAAGAACCATTTGCTCATCATCTTTATCCCGACCTCGCTGTTTGTTGACTTCGTTTATGTTGTTGTGTCTGTCAGCGATGAGTGCACTACAACCCCATACGCCAACGAACACACATAGGGTACTGTACACATTCACCTATACAGATATATGTATCTATGAGTTCAAGTGTAGGAATAGAATGGAATGAATTGTGTGGTGAGACCAAAAATAAAACAAGAAAGAAAAAAATAAAACAAAAACTTGCACAACGCGCGCGAGAAAAAATTTTACTTAAGCTAAACATGCGAAAAGTATTGGCATTTTTAATTTTGTTTGGTATTTTCTTTGCTCTCTGTATTCTTCTATTTATGTGCACACACGTAATTGTGTATATACATATATATATATATATATATATATATATATATATATATTCGTTTTGTCTTTACTTTGTTTTACATTATTTCGTTATTATTGTTATTTACTTTTTAAATACAATAATGTTTTCTTTTTAACAATAAATAAGGATCGTTTAATAAATAATAACAAATACAAAACTATATGGAAAGTCAAACTCGCACAATCGGGTTAAAAACCGAAAAAGGAGAAGAATCACAAAAAGAAGAAGATAAAGAAAATGAGGAAGCAAATATCCAAGTTTACGTGCTTATATTTGTAAAACCATCGCAAATATTATTATTTTGCTTACCCACTCAGCAAAATATTAAGGAAGCATCTTATAAAGAGAACCACTTACCTGAAATGAAAATGGGATAAAAAAGAAGAGAAATCAATAAAATATAATAATCCATGATAGAGGAACTGAATAATAAGGATTAAAACATCAGCGACATATCCCGCTTGTTTCGAATTCCTAATATTTAACATCTAAGTACATAACGATTAAAAGAGTAAATAAATAATAACATTTTTATATGTATATTGCATTTATCTGAAAACTGAAAAAGACATGCAGATGTACTTTTGAATATACATACTCGCAAAAAAATGATGAGCAAGAAAAAGAGTTATTTTCAGCTTAGGCCGAATCCTTAAATGCCCATCGTTATCTTGTATATATGTATGTACAAGCATATATACACTCATACTGTTACATAGTAAATATATTTGATTGCAAGATTATGCTCGATATTTATTCTATACCGCATAATATATATGATGTTCATATTTAAAAGAACGCACACACGCACACACATGCACTTAAAACAATATGGCGGTATTCATAAATAATTGAATGAACTATGAATCGCTTCGATAAAGTCGTCCTATTCATATTTACCGCTTTGATAAAGTACTTAGTTCAGCTTAAGTAAGAAGTAACGGGAACATTATCGGTTACTTGCTAATTTTGATAAAAACAAATTGTTGAGAACAAGCTAGTTTTTCTACTCAGAGCTTCGAGACTGTAATCGACAAGAAGCCGAGTAAGAATATTCGCTATATGTGAGTGAGCAAAAAAAAAAATCCGCGTTTTTCTGTTCTGTTAATCGGAAGCGTGTGGCATTGCGGGCCGATAGTAATTAATTTTATTTTGAATTTGTAATTCTATGAAACATTTCAACTCGGCAATGGCTACGCTTCTGAAGTCATACACAACAATAAAATTTGTAGAAGCTTGTTGAAGCTTGTTGTGAGCGACGAATCAATCAAATTTTTAAGAGTAGACTTTCAATTGATTCAGTTTGCCAATGAAATGTTTGCTAATTCGAGAATTCCAATAGCTGTTCCAATACCTATTCCAATGTATTGGTATCATGTGGATTGGTGGAACGAAGTCTTCTTATCTTTAAATATTGAATTTGAAATACGAGGGTGGTCTGAAAAGTTCCCAAGACACGAAGACAAAAATTTCTTTTTTAAATTTATTTTGATTTCTTTGCGTTGTCTCCTTTTAAGTTTATAGAATGCTCCCAGAGTGATGACTACGTCCCTTTAATCTTCATTTGACGACAAAGAAATGATGAAACAACATTTCTTTTCTGCGACGGTGTTCGTTTCTTCGCCCAATTCTTGCCGTCAGTCTGTCAAATATTGATGTGCAACATGCTCATATAATGGAAAACCACTGCAACGTGCTGCACGCACGTGGGTGTTACGAATGGGCCAAATCGGCTAAAAGACATGCCGGCAGTACAGCATAAACTGAGAACACCACCGTTTAAAAAAAAAAAAACGAAAAAATCCGTTCTACGCTCATAACTAATAGAATGCAATAGTAAACGTTAGAGTAGCCTATTTTAAGATCAAGGTGGTGGGTATGAAAAATTTGGCCAAAGATGAATAAAATATTCTGATTTTGTGTTTATTACATTTGCATGGGAGAAAGATATTTTGATTCTTTCTGTAGAAAGAATTTTTAGACAACAAACTATAAAAGTTTTACAAACATTTTTGTTATTTCTATAAATTTTCTAAAGAAAATGTATTGCTATTATGATTTCTTGAGTCGATAGCTTTGGTTCCAAGTGCTCATCCGGCCTTTTATACTCTACGCCATTTGTGGTACAAGGGCATATTCAGTTTGTGCAGATGTATGCAAGGCCCACGCATACTTGAGGTACACCCGAACGGATCTGAGCTTGTTTGTCCGTCTGTCCTCCTTGTTTTTTTTTCTTGAGATATTTTGATTAAATTTGCTACATTGCCATGTTTTGGCCCAAGGATGAACGCTATTGAAAATTTTTGGCCCATTTCTGATACCGACGCGTGTACAAGAGTTTTCCATGTTTTTGTCAAATTCGAAGGTGATATCTTGATTTTTCCATTCGGAAGAATATATGTATTCCATAGACATTACACACATCAATAAACGAACATGCCTACATTGCGTCAGAATTCCATTCCGATCAAAAATATATACACTGTCCCTAAAGCTTGTTTATGCTGCAATTGTCTTGATAAAATGAATTTACCTGCAGTGGCCTTCAGTGGCTCAGAGTATTAAAAAAAGTACAAAAAAGTTACTAGAATGTCTCTATAGCAGTTGTTACTGGCTGCAACGACCTAGTCTCGTTAATTATACTCTGTACTGACAATTTTTATTGCTCAATGCATTACATTGAGTCAATGATTTTCCGTTGACTCAAAAGTGAATCAAATCACTAAAAATAAGTTCGTTGTAGAAATTTCAATGGTCTCCACTATGTCTTAAGATTTGTTCAATGTTAGTCCGTGTTGTCATGCAAGTATATGATGAGTAGGAACGCTGCATGAATGAGAATAGGATACAATCGGTAAATTCAAGTCGCCAAAAAAATATTTTCGCTTTCAGTTGAAAGATTCTCGTCATTGCTGGCCACAGTTCAATTGCTTGCTTATCCAGACGACTATTAGCAATATAAACTACCAGTTGCTGTAAGTCTATGTGAAGATTGTTGACTGCAGGCAAATTTAAAATTGAATCGGATAACGTGTATGAAGCTTTGTAAAGAATTGTGAATTTTTGACAAATGTCATGACATAATCTCAAAGAAAGTAAGCGAAAGAGAGATGCTCATATTAAAAGAGTTTACATTTCAGAGCGAATGAACGCAAAAATTTAGAATTCCACACGCCTTAATGCGATCTCTATTTTCTTTCGGAATATATAGATGTTCACATTCATATACGCATAGGTCGTCGTGGTAAACGTTCGATCAGTTGACATCAGCGGTTTCCGATATATTTATAGATTGTAACTCTCGTTTGGTTTTAGAAGGCTGAAAGAGCGTGAGCTGTGTCGGTCCATATGTGTTTCGCCATAAGTATAGTTCGGTAAAAAAAAAGATGTCAAATGAAATCGAATATTGCGATAAATTAGAAGAAATAGATAGCAACTATAGGTATAACGTTTGTTTCAAATATTTATTAGAGCCAAAATCTGATCGTGGGATTAATATGCTTGGCACTAACAAAGGAATCTACACTTTCATAATATATTCTCCAGATAGTAGCTCACACGTATAAGTTTATTGCGTGCTTTTCGAAGAGTTTGGTTGATTGAATAATAATTTTTAAAGGAGGAAAATCCATTTCAAATATTCGAGAGAGGACATTATTATTATTATTTCAAAACTTTCCTGGGATATATTTGCAGAATTAGTGCGAAGAAAGTTTAAGAAATGTTATATAAAATATTTATAATATTTAATTTTGTATATTTATGAATGTATGTTTATCTTCAAATGTATAAAGCATACTTGCAAATTTATTCCGGTTTTCCTTTTTTTGTTAATATTTCTTATTTTAATTTTAGCTTTCATTAAATTGCTTTTTTATTTAATACATATTTATTTTTTGTTTTTCATTTGAGTTTATTGCTTTATTCATGGCTTGATTATAATTTTCTTTAAACAACTACAATAACAACAACTGCAACAACAACAGCAACAAAAAAATCAACAGCAACAGCAATAGCAAAGACAAGCATGTAGAAAAAATATGTAAATAAATAAAAATAATAATGATAGCAGCAGCAATTGTGTTGCAGCTGTTCATCTATATATATATGCATGTAACTGTTGTCGATATTGGTTTGTCTTCTTCTTCTTCTTCTTCTTCTTCTTGTTGGTCTCTCTCAATGCTGCTGCTGCTGGTGCTGCTTCTGCTGCTGCTTTTGCTTCTGCTTCTGCTGTTGCTGCTACTATTGCTAGTAATGTTGATGATGTTGTTTTTGCTGAATTATTTTATACGATTTTCTTTTATTATTATTTTCGTTCCTCTTTTTTTTTGTTTTTCTTTTTTTTTTGTTATTTATATTCCTGTTATTATCGTATGTTTGTGTTTACGTTGTTTCTCTTTTTCAGTTTTATTTTCTTTCCTTTACATTTTCACTTTAATATATTGAATCGCAGCGAACATAACTACATATACACGTAAAAGTGAATGCAGACATACGTGGAGAGAAAAAGCAAAGGGTGTAAGAGAAGAAAATATATCAGTGAGTAAGAGTAAGTAAACAGCGAAATAAGTAAGCAAACGTGGGAATAGTAGGTTAAACACCCACCATCAGGTTCGGTCTGTTGTTGTGGTTGTTGTTGCTGGTATCGTGCTCAAATTTTATTTATGCCGGTTTCTTTAACGAATAGATGTAAGCTTTTATTTGTGTGTGTACATTGAGAATAATAATAATAATAATAATAATAATAATAACAACCAATACAACAATAAATACAACGTCATCAACATCATAAAAACAGTGACTCTTGTAAATATTTGAACAAGAAATGTAATTACACAATTTCTTTACATAAACTAGCTGAGGCAGGGGTCAAACTCTAAACTGCATTAATTAGTACATTTTCTAAAGGCTGAAGAAAACGACACCTAATTACAATTCTCCAAATCTTTCTAGGATTAAGCGATCCCTTTGTTCCCGAAGACAGTCCTTTGTAGGTGCTTTCATTTTTCTAAAATTGCTTTTCGTAATAAACTTGCGATGGTAAAGAGCGGCACATTTTCCAATTCTCTAAAGGCCTACTTTGGATTTTAATACTTTTTCGATTCACTGTCAATTTTCATTTGTTCTCTCTCCGAATTACTATTCGGAATGCTCAAATGAACTCTTGTATTTATAAGACTTTCGCGAGAAACTTTTTAATTCTTTTTGCCTGGCCTTAGAGAATTTTGTTTAGTTTGGTAGAAATCGAAATTATTAAACATTTTAGAGATTTTTGTCACGTCAGATGCAAAATAAGTCCTAAAATCAATGCACATTAAATTTTGTGTTATATAAGAATTTTGAGTGATTTCGTCTACAGTGCCTAATATACGGATAATTATGAGAGTGCCTGTATAAATTTGCTCGGGTGCATACGTATAGGCAAAATGGAAATGATAAAACCAACAACAGAGCTAACAACTACAGCAACAAAGCTTGGGGTCATTATTCTCTTTGACGCTAATATATTGAATTGGTTGTGTTGGGTTGAGGGTATTTGTAGAGAGAGGGAGAGAGGAAATGAGAGAGAATGAGAGACTCCACATTGAGTGTGTCTCCACTAACGTCATATATTCACTTCCACCACGTACGCCGTACACTCCACCGTTAAATCATCTCATGCTTCATACCCTGGCACCAACATGCCATGCAGGCAGGCAGGCAGGCAGGCAGATAAGCAAGCAGGCTTTTTAACTGCAGCTTTTACTTCAACAACGCCACCTAGTAATGTTGTTGTTGTAAATGATGACGACGACGACAATGAGCAGGCTGAGACTCTCCACGAACAATGTAATAAAATTCAATTATTCTTTGGTACGTCTTGCATTTTGTTCCGTCTTTTGTTTGTTAACTGGTGTACGCTTTTTAGGGGGATCTTTAACTACATGCGCACATATATTTCTACACATATATACATGTATATACATCCTCACACACATAAGCATACGCCATAGTAACTATGCTATCAACCACCATACAGTGAACAACGTTGCATGGCACAGCGAGAATTTAATGACGATGACGAGAGTACTGGAGACCGTCAGCATTAATGCTTATTGTTGTTGCCATATATTGTCGATGTGTTGGTGTATTATCACAGGGCAGCGATTCTTAAATGCTGCTTTATAGTAGCATATTTGAAAGCTATTTAACTTGGCTTGGCAGGAACATGAAAGCATTCAGACAAAAGTCAATGTTGTTCTGAACAGGTTCATGCTTTAAGTTGATGTACATTTGTTCATTCAAAAAGGAAACAATAACAAAAAGCTTACTACATAGATGCTGGTTATAAATGATTTCGGACATATATGCTATATATCAATATTTAAAAGTAAATAAGTACAACATTATTCTTCTTCATTTTTTCGGTGTGTTGTTATTTTATTCTTGTCATTATTGCATGTTAAGGCAAATGTGTGAAGTTCAATTGCGTTACGAGTGGGAAAAATTTGGGAACTATCCCACAGACTTGTGTTGCATTTTCTTGCCTTTTCGTGTAAAGTTACTGCACCTCTATAACGACAGCAACGTTCGCTTGCTGCTGCTTAAAGATGTGCAGCTATCGAGATGTGTTTTAGAAATTCTGAATTATTAGTTTATTTGTATGTGTATATAGAGAAGAATACACACACACAAATATTGGCACGTACTTATAAACATAGAAAAATGCACACATACACGTACGTACATAAATTTCCAGAAGGCAGTAATAAATAATAATAAATTTATAAAATAATTTGGCACAAAATATATATATATATATATATATAAAATATAAATAAATATAAAATATATATATATATATATATATAATATATATATATAAAATATAAATAAATATAAAATATATATATATATATATATATTATATATTTATATATATACATATGCAGACATGTATTTATATATATATATATATATATGTATATATATATGTATTACTTTAATTGCATTTTGGCTTTCTTTTTTGTTTTTAGATCTCTTCGTCTTTTTTTTTTGTTGCCTTTAAAAAAAAATTCGTATATGCGTTGTCGACTTTTTTTTGCATTTTTCACTTTTCTTATACGAACTTTCAACTTTTGCTGCCGACGCTCTCATAAAGTGAATCACAACACGTACAACATTTCTTCCACTACACACGCAATTCTCTCAGCTATAACGTCCGTCTACGCTGATGAAATCCTTTAGAAAACGCTAGCCAGCATACATGCAAGGAAATGCATATAAATGCTCTTCTATCGAAGACGGCAATGCCCAAAAAGCATACAAATGTGCGCGCATATGAAACTTTTGAGAGTTGATTTAAATAATTATTAAAGAAGAGCTTAAATTGTTTTTTTCTCATTCTCATTCTGAATCCCTCTCTCTCTCTTTCTGTCTGTTTTATAACCTCTCTCTCTCTTTCTCCTTCTTTTCTAGCTCTTATTAACTGCTGTTGTAGCAAAGAACACATAAGAATATTTCTATGGACATACACATGGAAAGTTTGTTAAGCTGGTACGAATTCAAACGTTTTATTGATTTATTAATGCTGGTCCGTTTATGTAAACCAGCGAAAAATTACTTTTGGAAGCACTCTAATGCTTAAATATAAATTTATTTATTTTAGCTCTTTTTTATTATTATATTAATATGTTTTCATACATATATATATATATATATATATATATTTTCTTCTGAATTTTCAAATAAATATGTTATTACGGTCGATAACATTCTCTATTGGTTGCATTAAATATTTTCTAATTTTCTTATATATACGATTCGAAATTGTGAACGTGTTAGTGGATTTGTATATCATCGATTTCGTAATTATAACAACGCTGCGAAAACGTTATATTTATAACAACAACAATGCAATAATGACGCTAAATGAGAAGATTGTACATATTATACTGCGAAACTGGGATGCAAATACGAAACTGAGATGCCAATGCCGATTCCTTCAAATTCCTTGTTTTCTTTTTTTTAATTTCATATAACTTGTCACGATCTATTTTGGGGGGTTGCGATTTTTCCTTTACGATTTTTCAAAAATGTGTTAACCCATTTCCTTATAGCTTCGTCTAAATATGCTGTTGTTGTACCACGTTTTTATTACATTTTAAATGAAGTGAATGAGTGAGTGAGTGAGTGAGTGAGTGAGTGATGTTTTTCCTTTTTTATTATATTCTTCGAATATGAGGCTTTGTGCACTTGAAAAACAGCTGATCATCACCGGAGAGAAATACAGTGAAATAGCAGCAGTTTTTTACCTTTTGTGAATTTGTTGCGCTTGATTCGTAAAGGATTCAATTCACAGAAAATTTGTTCAAGTAGATTTGCTTCTATCATTTCATCGATCGTTTGTGCCTAGCCCCTTATGTCGAATATTTCTCTACCCACCACCGAAGGATGCAGAGTATTTTCGTTTTGTCAGAACGTTTACAACGCCGGGAAGTATCAGAATCAAACTCTAAATCGATTTAAGCATGTCCGTCCTGTAATGTTTGTTGTAAACATATTCTTGCACGCAGCTTGGTATTGAAAATGGGTGAAATCGGTCAACGGGCACGCTCACAGCACCACATCGATTGAAAACACCTCTGTTTTTCAAAAGGAATAAAAAAGTGGTTTTCTCCTCGTTACTCATAAACTCTGGCAGACAAATGTACAACAATTTGAATGCATATTCTATCGGTGATGCTGTAGCACCTGTACAAAAATGGAAAAATTAACACCTACCCAATATTATAGTGTATCAAAATTGAATTTGTTTTTAATATCTTTATAAGAAACAAGCTTCACATACCGCATAAAGTATGAAAATTGTTGATCTGTCCATCTGTCAGTCTGCAAGTGTGCAATATATGTGGTAATCATTTTCCTGTTAGCAAAAAAGAGGCTATCGCCTATAGATTTGTAGAAAAATTTAGAAATGGCTTAAACTTTTCCAAGGACACGATTACAACGTCCGCACGCCTATGGATTAAAAACTTTTATTTTGAAAATAGAAAAAATCAGCCGCGCCCATTCCACATTATAGGTTATGAAAATTTAATTCATTTACATTTTTTTGTTTTTTTTAGGATAACGGTGATGGGTAAAAATTTCTTACTTGTTTATGGTTGAAAACGAACGAGATTGAATTGACGGTTGTGGTTGCGAATACTAGTCATATATGATTTTAAGTATTTATGATCAGTTTCACAATAACTGCCGCTGATCATTTTTATGTTTGACATGAAATGTAAATGATAGACCGCTTTCTTAGGTGGCAGCAGAAAATTGAATATAATTTTATTAAAACTAGGTTTTCCTTTTATTGATTTCGTTTGATATTTTTTATGTGACGTAATATTGACGTTTATACTTAAGTTTAGCTGAAATTATGTAAATGCTTGAGATCAGTGAAATCATCCTCAGTGTAAACGCAGTATTAAATTTTTCGTCGTTACGCGCTTAGATGCGCGTTTGTTTAGCATAAGCTCCTGAGTACTTCTACCGATGCCACTCTATATATTTTTGTCACATTTGAAAAGGATGTAAAGCACATATGTCCACAGTTGCTAGCCATAGAAATTAGGGTGATTTGTTGAAAACTATCCGTATAGAACAGATTAAGAACAGAAATTTTTCAATAATTTACGTATTACAATAGATTTCAAAAATTTTACACATGGAAAGGTCCAAACCTGAAAAAAATACCATTAAATAGCAAACCTATTTAGACATTCAATGATGTGCCCTTATTGAAGTGACGATTATTCTCAAGATGCCTTCCAACACATATATGACTTTTTGAACAATCCTGCTGTAGATAAGAAATAATTTTCGAATTTCCTTAGTTTTTAACTTATTTCTTGCGGAATCAGAACTGAATCGATGATTTTGTGCCCTTGCCCAACGTCAAAAGTCATTTTTAATTCGTTTGATTCGATGAGTACCGCTATTAATGAAGCCGGTAGACAGACGGCAGCTCGTACGACGTTACATATACATATATGTACATATACATATATATACATATACATATATATACATATACATATATATACATATACATATATATACATATACATATATATACATATACATATATATACATATACATATATATACATATACATATATATACATATATATATGTATGTTACGTGCAATGTCCTTTTGATGAACTTTTCTAAAGACACATATAACAAATAGTACTTAATGAAAGACGCCTGTATTCGTGTATGTTGATGAAGAACAAGAATTTTAGCTTTGATTAATTGATGAATATTCTTTTCTTCGAATGTCACTTTATCTCCGCTCTTTAAGCCAATATGCGTAAATCAAATAAACTTCATTTGAAAATGAAAGAAAATGATAATGTAATTTTGAATATAATATGAAATCAATTAATTGATCGATGAACGAAATTTTGTTAAGTTAATAACTGACGAAAACATTTCATTGTGAATGACGATGACAAAGGTTTAGAAGAAAGGCGTAACTGTTTATATTGATATATGACTTCACTCTAAGTCGGATCAAAAGTTTAATATTGATCTGTATATACATGTCCTCAAGTGTATATGAGAATACATGTGAATCTCTCTTTCGGGACAACTTATACCGTACTAAACATATCGCGTAAAACTGAATCTGATTCGTGAAATTATAAGTTAAAAATTTTCTTAACTCGAAGGATTTTGCAATGCTTCCGAAAATTACAGAAATGTTCTCAAGTTACAGCTTTTTTTTTTCTTAAAATACACTTTACTTTGGCGAAGTAATAGTGAATAAAAATGATTTGGATTAAATCTGCACTTGAGTAAGGAAAGATCCAAATGTATATGCATAAGTTTTGGTAGCTAACGTTCGTTGTCTGATATCAAGTACAATAAATTATTATAAACGTTTTATCTACTGCACTAAATAGTGTAGTTTCCTGTCTGTGTACTGCATATGTTCCTTGCATTCTCTTATATTGCTGTTCTATTGGTGGGTTGCGCGCGACTTATGTAATCTATTGCAATATTTACCGCGTGTGTCCGTTGCTTAAGGCGATTTTGTAAATTACATTTCCGGCAATAAATTTTTCATACCTCTGGCATCTTCTTCTAAATTGCTATCGTTTGTTGTATATTGCTACCAATACATCAACGAACACATACGAATAGATATATCTACATATATATATTTTCATCGTTTACCATCTCTGTCAGCATTATCGCAACGACCTACCATTACGCGTGTTTCCATATGCAGTGTTACATACATACTGAAATATTGAACAATAAGAGAATTAAGATATACGTATATGCAACGGCTTGTATCTTTGGTGATTTTCGTTTTCGATAGAATATAATTTTGTTGCGCTTATTATTTTTTTCTTTAAACATCTTTAAATAAACATAAAGTATATATCTTTATTTGTTAAACAAACAAACAAAGGACGAGCCTTAAGGAATATTGAATTTTTATTTAACAAATTTTGTCCACAGATTAGTTTAGGGCAGAGCTATTCAACTTATTATTTTTCGTATTAGTCGTAAAGTAATTTCAGTTCTATTCGTTTTACATATAGATGCAGATTCTTCTTCTTTTTATTGATATAAAAATTTCCTTTCATTTCAACACATCAACACATAAACGCTATATAGAAACTTAACAGTAAACAATTATTGTTCAATATAATTCAATTAGTAGTTCATTTTTCTGTACATATGGAGAATGACATGCGTATGTGCTTGTCTGTGGCAGTGAAAGTGTTATGCACATATGTACGTATGATTATGGTTATAAAAAAAAAAAAAACAACAAAAAAACGTAGCTTTCATAAAATTTACTACATTTTGAAAGCATATTTTGCGGAGTGTAAAGAAATATATGTGTGTTCTTCTGTATGCTAGTGTGTGTGTGTGTGTGTGTATGTGCGTGTGTGTGCCTCTGTATATATGTATGTGTGTATAAGTTCAACAACAACAGGTTGTTCTGACATCACACACTAACTAACTACTATACAATATCAAATAACAACAAATAATACCAGACATAAACCGAATGAAAACAAAAATAACAACAACAACTGTAACTGCAGCAAAAAGTGGCAATAGTTTGTTGTTTTTTCATTTTTTATTTCATTTACTTTTGCTTCTGGTTTTTTTTCTATCATGACTGCAATAACGCATACAAATGCATACATACGTAGATATGGATATTATATGTATATATATATATATATATATATATATATATATATCTATATCTATAACGTATATATATGCGTATGAATGTATGTGTACATATGCACATACATGCAAGCATGTCATAAAATATAGGTCGCTGAACCAAATGCCTAGTGAAAAACAATTTGGGAAAATTTTAAAAAAGAAAGCAAAACATTAAAAAAAATGCATGAAAAGCAATCGCACAGCAGCCAACGTGCGAATGTGTTTTAGTTCTTTTGACGTATGTGTTTTGTATCCCATTGCCGGAAAAAAAAATCTCTATGAATATGTATGAGCACAAATCGGTGTGTATGCGTGTATTGTATGCGTTTACGTGCATGTATGCGTGTATGATGTAAACAGAAAATAAAAGTTTTGCAATTCGTTTTCAATTTTTGCAACAATTCACGCGACCAAATCACACACAATATCAAGTTCAGCCAGCAATCACAACAACAAAAACTGTTGGCAATCAACGCCGTCAAATTGGTCATCAGTGCCATATGAAAATCAGCAACACAGCGGCCGGTCGATTGGTTGGTCACTGTTCTGGGGAGAGGGTGTTTGTCGTGTGATGTACAAGAGATATTGGCTTATGAAGTCATCACCACAATTTACACACACGCATATATACATATATATATATACATTATTTGTGTGAACAAAATCAGAGCATGAAAACATTGACAGAAAGAGGAAAACAAAACAGGAATAAAAAAATATTGAATACAAAAACTGCATGTGTGCAATTGCATGTGCATGTGTAGGAAGTATGCTCCTTGTTGCACTGGTAAGTGTGTACGTGTGTATTATATCAAATGATCATCATTGGTTAACAAGTGTCGTACAATTGTTACAATAACAAATTGTGTTATTTACCGGTCGTTTGTTTCGTGTTTGTTTTTTATTCTCGTTTTGCTTTAGTTTTTTTGTATTTCTTTTTTCTTTTTTTTCCCCCACTGTTCTCGTAATGTTTGACCTTGATTTGCATTTCTTTTGCCAAACTGTTTGTAAATATGTGGCATGTTGTTGCAACATACTTTTGCATTTAAATACGAACGTGGAAAAGTAGAGAATTACCCTTTCCATCTCTAACAACGAATCCGCTGCTGTATAAAACGACAGACGGAATCACGCTCACATATTTAACTGTCTGTGCGATAGTAAAAAATATATTTAAAAAAAAAAAAAAAAAAAAAAAAAAAAAAAAAAAAAAAAAAAAAAAAAAAAAAAAAAAACAAAACAAAAATAAAACATCAGAACAAGTATACGCCGTCATGCTCTTGGCAATATAAACTAAGAAAATATATGTGCATAGGTAGGTACGTATAGATATATATATATATATATGCATATTTATATGTATATACGTACAAATATGTATGCATGTATGAATGTGTAAGAAAAGCTTTGGTTGGTTTGGCTGCTTAGTGTTAAATACTACGTTATACATAGAATGCACAGATACATGCACTTGTATAATGACGTAGTTGCACGTAAGTACATGTGTATATACATTTGAACAGCAAATGTGTGGCAACTGTCCCGTGAGTGTTTTTCGTGAATTGTTTGTGGATATGTTGTATGTTGTTCTTCAACTCCTGTACGGTGCCATTAGATTCTATGCGTTATTATATTTACGATTTACAACAACGATTTAGCTACATATACAAACGTAAATACATATTTACATTTCATTCATAGCACGTACACCCAACCGTATATGCAAACTGATATAAATGCTTATGTAGGTGCTGCTATTGAGACGGTCTCTAAACAGATGCAGATGCAATACATAGAGAGCTCGTTTCAAATTTAACATGGTATGTACGTGTGTGCCCTTCGCTTCTGTGTGTTCAATTTTTTGTTTTCTCTGTTACTACAGTTAGTGTCTTTTGTCTGGCTGCTTCTATTTTCACGTATAAAGAAAGTTTTATGTATGAAGAAAAACAATAAATTGTAAAAGAATTCGTATCTTTCCCCGTCCCTGTTGACACATGGGAATTTCAACGAAGTAAAAGCAACGACAAGAAGGGAAAACTGCTTTCAATTCGTCTTTTCATATTTCGTGTGTCTTCTTCCTCGATTTTACGAGGGAAGTTTTCTTTAGTTCAGTTTAATTTTCTTTTGCTTTTCCTTTTCGTTTCTTTTCTTTGCCTTTCCTTTCCTTTTCTTTTCTTATCTTTTCTTTTCTTTTCTTTGCCTTCCCTTTTTTTATCTTTTCTTTTCTTTTCTTTTCTTTTCTTTTCTTTTCTTTTCTTTTCTTTTCTTTTCTTTTCTTTTCTTTTCTTTTCTTTTCTTTTCTTTTCTTTTCTCTTCCTTTCCTTTTCTTATCTTTTCTTTTCTTTTCTTTCCCGTTTTCATTCCGTCTTTACTCTTTCCTTTACTTTATTGAATACATTGTATTGCTATTATTTTACCTTCAACATTTTTTTTGCCACGAATTTTTCGCCTTTTTTTATTTTTTTGTTTCATTTCATTGAGTATCGCGACAGATGTGGAAATGAACTAATCTATTAATCTAAGGTTTGGGTTACTGTGCGAGCGTATATATGCGTGCGTTCGTGCGTATACGTATTGTTTTTATTTTCGTGTAACGTACTTTCTCTGGCTGCCATGAATAGAAAATGTCTAAAAGCAACAGCGTGTCATTATATTTTTATGGTTGAGCTTAGGAGTTTTTCAAGTTCATAATGTCAACAAATCTGGCCAAGAATTCCTTTGAATTATTTGCTGAATACAAAATTTTCCTTTCCTTACGTTTTCTCCTGTGAGGACTACGATGAACATGTTTTTGCTGTCTTTGACCGCTTCAACTAGTTTTCTTCGTTTGAAATCCTACGATGCTGACTGGAAGAAAAAGCACTGAACAAACGACAACAATAGCACCAAAAGCATGGATGGAAAGCAAAAGTTGAGAAAAAATGTACACATATACGATTGTGGGTATGTTTATATGTATGTACTATGGGAAAAAATTTGAAAAAGTTTTTTTTTTCTCTAGTTTTTCTAAAAGAAATCTAGCAACTTTAAGCAGCAGTAGCAGCGATTGCATGTTGTAGGTTGATGACGATGCAATGCTTGCCATTTTTATTGCTGTTGTTGTTGGTTTTGTTGTTTGTATTGTTGCTTAAGCTGCCTGTCTGGCTGTTTAGTAAGTGGTTACACTTGATATTTTTGTATTTTCAAGTTAATGCTTTTTTCTTGGTTCGCCTTTATTTTATTTGGATATCACATGCTACGCAGTTTTGCTCTTTTTTGCTTTATTTGTTTTTCTTTTTCTTTTTCTTTTCCTTTTTTTTTTTTGGTTTTGCTAACAATTGACAAAAGCCGTTGAAAAAGTCAATGTCAGCCTTCAAACGGAAGTGATACTTTTACTACTAATAGAACAACATAAACATACATACATACATAGACCGAACGTATGAATTTATTCAGACAGACAAACGTCTGGCATTGAGAGACATTTGATAAAAGTTCATAGAAACACTTAATACCTGTTTGGTGTCTGTCTGGAGAAGGGAAACGAAAGCAGATAAAAATGGAAAGTTTGTTTCTGAATGAAAATCCAAAAGGGAAACATTTATACGTACATATCTCTCAAGGACGTAACAAAATTATGGAGATTGATAAGAAGAAACTAGAGAATATAGTAATCAGAAGCAGCGGAAGCAAAACAGACGCACTAAGAAAACTTTCTTTTTCATTAAAAAAATTTAATGAGTGCGAGTAATAAAAAAGTGTTAATAAAGGGGTCTTTTCACTGTTTGTTTTTATTTTTAAAATGAAGCAAAGAAGAGGCTAACCTTTTAACCTCCGCTTATTAACTAGCAATAACGGTGGATAAGACTTAAAAAAGTTATAACAATTATGGTATTTGTTTCACCCGTCATCAGGGACTTGCAAGACAGACGTATGCACGCTATTTGAATTAACATTTTTAAATGGTATCTTCGCCTCGCTCAAGTATTTCTTCTCCTGATTTAAATATGATTTTATTGATAACGTTAGTCGACTCCTTGCTCCGATTTAATTGATTTTTCAACATAATTTGACAAAGATGAACAAGAAAGGAGTCTTTTTCTCCTATGAATTTTCGAGAATAGTTCGCAGAAATGGTTCTATGGAATGAAATTCTATTACTTATATCTTATGGCAGCTGCTTTGATTCCTTATATATTTTACTGGTAAGTTTTATCTGTTTCTTCTGATGGATGTAAAAGCTAGTTTTCTTTCAGTGACAAATATGTCATATATTTATCTTTGATTCACAAATATAGCAAATGCAATTTTTAGTTAGTAAAGGGGAATTAAAATAAAGGATAGTAAATAAAATACAGGAAAATTATAATAGTTAAGAATTTAAGATGCTTCCAGTTCAAGGATATTATGGGAAAATTTGAATGTGTTTCAGAATACGATATCGGCTTCATCCAAGGTTTGTGTGTTTGTGCGAGTAGCTCGAAAAATTAGTATATGGCTGCGAAATACGCAAGAACTGCTTCTTCTTCATGAACGTATATACGATATCACTGCTCGTTTACTCTTTTACCCATAAATATTATTGAACTTATTTTCATCCTTTCGCAACGTTAACTAAGAATCTGAGAATAGGAAAACTTGACAAGGTAGTCAAGACAGATATACAAAATCATATTTTCAAAATCATATTCGACTTTCGTGATAATGGACGGTGGGAAAGGGAAAGGGGAAAAAAAGAGATGAAAAGAGAATTTTCTAAATTTTTCTATATTTCCGTAATATAATATGAAATTAAGGACAATATTCTAGACGTGTACATATATATGCTAATTTAATTACTTTCTACGGATTGAAATTGATTCCACTTTATACGGTATTTAAAATTATATGAAGAGAGAAAAGAAAATTCCAAATTAACCTAAACGAGAAATAGAACACGAAATTATAAAAATTGGAAAGAGCTTTTCTTTGTCCGCATGATTAATTTAAGAAAATTCATCTTTTTTCTTTATTGCTCGTGGTCAGCAACTCATAGCCTGGTTGGATGACCGTCAGCTTGGTCGAAGAACGAAGCCATGAAGACAGTAACAGTAACAGCAAAGGTAACATATTAAGTGTGGAGTTGTAAGAGAATTTCAAGAGACAATGTCAAAATACCCACAATTGTGCTCAGCAACACGGCATTGGCAGCGAATGTTTGCAACAATAAGGTGAGACATAGCTGTCAATGCAGGGGCACCAACACTATTAGCATACAATACGAACGATAAGAGAATTTTTGCCAGATTTACACAGTCACAGTCGCAGTTACAGCTACTGCTATAACCTACAACACAGATACAGACAGGACATGGAATTTTACTGCGCACTCCACACGACTAAAAAAATCGATAATTCTCAGACACGTTTCCTACCTCTGTGTGAATATGTATGAAAATCGCACCAAGGGTAAAGTAGCAGAAGTTTTACGTGTGTGCGTGCGTGCGTACGTGTGTATGTTAGTGAGTGACTGAGTGAGCTAGTGAGTGAATGCAAGTGAGAATGTATTCGTGCATAATGTAAATACAAATACATGTACTGATGCTTTGAATAGCATTTCCTCTTTATATAAAATTTTTGTTGGGCTGACGATACATACTCATGAACACATACACAAACGAAGCAGACTTCGTTTGCTATTTTTACTTCATCCCAGTGTCGGTGACTGTTTTAATGTCGGTATTGTGGTTGAGACATTGTTTAAGGTAGTATACGTGTAAATATCTCTATGTGTATGTGTATACGTATTATGCCGTTTACTTTTCTCGTTGTTATCGTCGTCAGTTAGTTTTCGGTCTCGTTTTTTGTGCCCTGGTCGTCATTATTATTGACGTCGTCGTCGTCGTCGTCGTCGTCGTCATCGTCGTCGTCGTGGAGAATGTCTCTGTCTGTGGCTATGTGGCTAATACAGCCTTTTGTGACTCTGTTCCATTGTTTTTGCTAATTGTCTTGCAATACCCCACCGCCCACCAATTTTTCTTCTTACTCATAGCATTTGGTCTTTTAAACTTTCTCTTGTACTCATACGACACTCTCCTCGGTTGTTCTCTTTTGTGCGCGTCTCTATTGATTTTACTTTTAGATTTCATCATCAGGATATAGGGTGGTTGTATGTAGGTTTCAGGCATCGCAGTATGGGTACAAATTTGTGTAAAATATAAGACTAAATGTTTATGTCTGTTTGTGTGGCTAGATGTCTTTTGGAATTTTTCCATCTTTCACTCTTCCGCACCCTTTTGCAATCTTCCTTGTCTTCATTAGTTACTATAGCAAATTGTTCTACATATTTCACCTCATTCCTACGATGTCCAATTTACTTATATATATCTACATACTAATGTTGCCTAACTTCAGGTTTAATTAAATTTCTTTTCATATATTTTTATTTTTGTAATTTTTGAATAAATTTACTTTAATATTGCTTCTATGACTTATTTTTTCTTCTTCTTACTTTTGTTGACTTTCAAATTGAAAACTTCTCTTCATTTTATTTCATTTAGTTAATTTTGATTAAATAATTTCCTTTTTGTTTTATTTTTCATTATTCTTCGATCATCATATTCGTGTTACTCTTTGTGGGAATTTTCTCTTTGCTGTGATGATTCTTGAAAATTGTTGTTTAAATTACGCCTATTGTACGCCTTGATAATATAATAATAATAAATGCAAATGCACTTGTATGTAATATAGTATACATACAAACATATATATATATAAATATATATATATATATATATATATATATATATATATATATGCATATATATATGCAGTACATAGTTCTATGCATATATGTACGTACGTAGATATATTTCAATTATCCTCTTGTACAGCAGTTTTTGACCGTTCCCACCGCAACACTTCTCTTTCAGCAGCACCTATGGTAGTATTTTACTTGTTCTCCACGATAACGTTCGTAGGGCGGAGGAAATGTTATGTATGCTTCGTTATAGGAGTATAGCTAGGCAGGCGTTGACTGAGTGGGGTATTGGAAGTGTGGATTTTACGTTCGTTATTATTATTGTTTTTTTTTTTTTTTGTAAAAAATTTTGTTTATTTTAGCAACTTTGAGTTGTTAGTGTTGGCGCAGCTTTTTCTTCCTGTACATAATTGAAATTTGTGGCTGCATTACATACATAATACATATCTATATATGCGGTATATATACACACATATATATATATATATATATATATATATTCTTCATCTATATTTATATGTATTCTATATATATATATATATATATATATATATATATATATATATATATATATATATATATATATATATATATATTCTTCATCAACTCATCTCATCTATTCTCTCTCCCTCGTTGTTTCTCTTTGGCTTTCTCTTTCTCGGCCAATATTAATATTTCAAAAAATAAAATTAAATTTTCTTCGTTCGAGGTGGTTGTAGTTGTTGTTGCGCCGTACGGTTTTACGGGTTTTATTAAACCAACAAAAATTAATGACATCCCAATTAAAATTAATGCATTTGAAATGAGATTTTTTTGCTGCTCTTTCCTTAAATTTTTAATATTTTCTTTTTACTTTTGGTATAAATATTCGAAAGCAAAAATGTCTTCGGGTAGGTGTTGCTAGTAAAAATTGTATGTTACATTCAAATACTTGGTTTTATCAAATAGAGAAAAGCGTTCGAGTTCCTTTTGAGCCTTCTGCGGTTATATTGTGACAATTGATCCAAATTCTTAAAGTCTACTGTACTGTCATGAAATAGTAGTAACCCCTTTACCCGTCATTGTAAATGTCACTCCACATACACATTTTATAAAGTTCAAGTTCTCCGAACACACAGACAAACAACGTGCGAAGAAAATGCTCTGGATCGTTGGCAAATGGGAAGAATCGAACATCTCTATAATCTGACTTCAATAAAGTTACGTATTATGTTACACAGACGGTTTATTGAAAACGCAACTGATTAAGAGATCCTTTTAAAAAAAGACATTTCAGAGAAAGAAATACTTCGACATTGCTTGGGAACTACCATTAGCGTTCTTATTACTTGTTGTGTACATAAAGTTGACAAACATCAAAAGCTAAGCGAGTTATTCCATATGGAAACTCATTGAGAAAAAAATAATAAAGCTCGGCGTCTATAATTTGAACATAAGCTGATCCTGGGATACAAACATCCTTCTTAATTGTTAGCTTACTAACGCAGACTTCCAATCCTTTTTATTGTATGAAAATGTACATACACGAACTATGAGTTCAAAGTTGAGATCACAAACCAGAAGAATCATCAGGAGTAATTTTATAAATTGAGAACCATTCAATTCTAGTTTGTTTTAACATCCCTTCGTATATACCTAAACAGTAAAGTTAAGCTGGATATTTTACGTGCATGTATTGCTTGCTTTGTGTCCTATATGAATAAGGATTGCTTGACTGTGAAAGGTATAAGAGTATGTTCGCTTGACGTTTGATATGATTATATATGCTTCAGACGCTGCACACTGAGGATTTCCTTCAGTGCAAATTAGCATCAGATTTTAAAGTACGTAAGCCCGTACATTTTTACGGCGATAAACCGACACAATTAATCTTTACTTGCCTACTTTCAGGTTAGCGTTAACAGAATGCCGCAACGGAAAAAACTTTACTTGGACTACGTTAAAAGTCGGGATATTGCCTCACATTGACAAATTTTGAGTCGTTCAGTTCGGTTGCGCGCTTTCAGCACATTAGCTTTCGACAGCAGGGAAACTATTGTCTGGTTAGGTTGAAGCAATTTATGCGATATATGCAATGAAGCATATTATTGCCGTGTGTTAATCATTTTTCACCGGCCAGTGTCAATGTCCCCAAAAATTACTTGATTTCGTTTTCTTTCATTAGTATTTCGCAAATTAAAGTTCCGTCAATTATATCCTTCATTGCTAATTCGTGTGATCCGAGCTCTTTTTATGTTCGCTGTTATGCAAATGATTCAACATTTTTTTTTTTGGTCAAGACTTAGTGCCACGCCGATCTCATGTTGTGCCGGTCTTTCTTAATTTTTTGAAGAATGTCGCCGATTTTGTCCACTCTAGGGCGCAGCTCACATTTAGCACAGAAATTTCCACACTGGAAACGATCAAACTATTTATGTGCTGGTGATTTTGATAAAACACTTGCACCGCCAACACGCAGACTATTGATCGAAATTATATTGTAAACTAAGGCGAATTTTTTTTGAAAACTTTGTTCCACTTTCGAGGCGCGATTACTCCCGACAGGATTGACTTTTCTCTCAATTGTGCCACAGTTTGGTCTGATGGTTTGATAAGTTCAGTATTGCCAAAATGACGCGGTTCTAAAGTTGTTTATTGATGAAAATGAAACGAACTTTATGCTTGCCCGATATATATTCAATTTATAACTGGACTTAGCGCAAGGGATGACTGGAATTAAAATTACACTACTTGCATTATTTCGTGTTTTATGTGTAATGTTATTTTGTATCTTATCGGGTTCGTCCAAGAAAGTTAGAATAAAGTACGAGATATCTTTTTTACTTAAGAATAATTCAGCTTTCTTCAGAAAGGGCAATGAAGATATATCACTTCCGATACCTGTTGAATAATGAGAATGGCTTTGATTTCTAGGGACTACTGTCATCGGAATTTCCTATTTTGTACTTTTTATTTGAGCTCTTAAGAAGTACACAAAGAGTCAGGACGAAGAACTAGTACTTCGGAAGAAAGTAAACTTGGATTTTTTAAGTCTCATCAACTTTGAATTTTTAAAGCGGCAGTAAGCCAGGCCAAAAGGCACTACCTTAGCCTGCCTGTAAATTGATTATTTTCACATAGTAAAGGCACACGTGGCAGGCTGAAACGGATAGCCTATATCTGGTCCTGATCTTATAGTTGTCAATGAAAAAACGACTTTATATTTTATGATGATGTCATTAACTCCAATATATTTTCTCCAGCAGTTCTCTGCTTCAAATATCGTAGATCATCTGCAGAGTAATGTTCTCCTCTAAAATACGATAATTTTTTTATTCGCTGAAAAATTTTTGCTAGATCTGAGAATCGATAAAAATCGAGTGGGTCGCAAATCATTGAAACTTGTTTTCGCACCACAAATTCTGTATAGTCCTTCCGACTAGGCCAAATTTTGTTATTATAATACGTGCCTTAACTCGTTCAATTGATTTCGATCACACTAACTGCTGTGGCGCCAAAAAATCAGACTTCGCTTAGTTCGCTTTAGTCCATGATAAGCGAGTGTGCTTCATCAATTTTTGCAGCTTTTTTCTTTTTGTTTTTAAATATTATTCCATTTTAACAAATGGGGCATTTGCCTTGAACATGGCTCAAACCGTATATATATGAAAAGACTGTTATTATCGGAATTTAAAAATGCGAGTCTACTAAAACTTACATATAGATGTCTAACGTTCCCTATGACCGCTCCGTGTGCTCCTCTGGCAGACTTTTGGTTATTATTATGGATACCGAAAGAAAATGCGCGCATCGCTTGCAAACTTGATCTAAGAGCAATAATTAAGAAATATTCGGTCCTTCTATCTAAAATGTTGTGACCATAAGCTTATGATAGCAGACTACCATCCGATAGCGAACGGATTGATATGACTTGAATTGTCATAAAATCTCCCGCAACACTTTATATATCGAAATTCGAGTTCCCTATTAGGTTCTTTTACTGCGCTGTAGGATTAACATTTAGTTCATTCTAAAGTGTTAAACGATTGTATGTTTCTAGCGAGAAAGGAAACAGAAAAGACCCAACTTTACGTTGCCAGTTACAGGTGAATTCTTACTGCAGATTTCTTCTGAATTTTTCAAATCTCTTTTATAGCATAGTACCTTACGCCGTTTTATTCTTTTGCATCGTAAAACTTGTTGATTATCTAAATGCAATTTATAATTAGTTATAAATAAATAAATAACAACAATAGAAAATAAATAAATTGGTGTTATTGCGATCATGAATACCCACAAGGACTGACCTCTATCAATGTCATCGAGATATTTTGAAACACTGATATGTTTTCATTGCGAACAAATTTTATTGAAAATGGGTTAGCTTGAAAACTATTCGCGACCACTCGTATTTTCCCTATTTTCAGACTCGCCCTATACAATAAATATTTAGCTATGAAAACTAAGAAAACTTCTATATTCCCAAGCATCAGTAAAAAATAGTATTTTGGTATATTCATTGAATGTGTAGAAAATTTGGATGACATGAGACCTTTCTTTCGAAGACGGTAACAACGTACAAGTTTCGATAATCTATGACGCAGATAAATGAAGATTTATATTAAGCGAAGTAGTGTAGCGCATTTAATAGTCGCCCCTGCCCGACTCTAAAGTTTTAACTTGCTTATCCTCCAATATATAGGCTCCAAAATCATTGTTCACAAAACATGTGACGTCACGTTACTCTACATCAACTAATACGGTTGTAACACTCAAAAAATCGCTTGAAAGACACTAACTACATATCCACATATATTTTCTGAATTGATCCATTTATGTCCGTCTGTTTATTTGATAATTGGCGCTGTCTTTGTGTGTGTATCAATGCGCTGGGTTTGTAAGCTAAGTTTTATGTTAGCACAAAGAAAAGCTTACTGCGACGATTTGCAGATGTATTCTGTATTTTTGCGTAAAGGTTGCTATGCTGTAATTATGTAATACCTCGTTATAAACGTCACCTTCATAATTCTTTCGTAGAATGTACATGAATAATCGTGAAAGGAGTTGAATTTATTAATTTTAAGTTCGAAATGCATTTAATAAATAGTCGCAAGAAGAAATGAATCCTGAGCAACACTGTGATCCCTAACTCATTTACATATAATTCCTTTCCCTTTTACAAAAGTTAGACAATATTTTTATGTAAAAGAATTAATTTTTAAATTACGTTATTTTAATGACAACCGTAGGTGTTGTCCACGCTCGTAGCAACAAAAGATTAAAGTCGTTCACTATAAAGAAAGCAAAAAATGGTATTGCTGTTCGTGCCTTAATGGGCAGGTAAGAGAATTACAAAACTTATGCTTGCCAACAGTGAAATTGGATGAAAAAAGTTTTGAGCATTAAAAAGGGTAAAAAATAAGAGAAAAGCAAAGAAGTACCAAGTTCGGCTTTAACAGAAGTTTTCGCTGCCGAATTAAAAAAAAAGAGACAGGCAAGTTAAAATGTGGTAGTCGGACCTCCCCGACTCTTATATAACCTATACAGTTTCATCTTCCAACGAATATTAAAAAATGATCTGGTCTTGCCATGTACAAGTTTACTGTCCATGGAAATTCTTATACGAAGAGAATACGAAAAATACATCTATATAGTCTGCACTTATCATACGCAATTTATATATGAAATCGCTATTTTGTATCAATCTTCTGTTCATTATTTCTCATGTTCCTGTTAAAAGCCTTTGATTTCGTAAGAAAGTCTGTACGAGAAAGCGTTGAAAAAGTGGCGCCATCCCACACAAATTTTTCACATTCATTTAGTTTGTCAAAGTATTAATTTTCAGCGACTTTTGTTGACGATTATTAAAAATGAAAAACTTTTTTTGAGGTAACGATTTTTTCGGAAAGTGTTGTTTCAACCGGATGGTTCTTGTAGCAAAACATATCAATGAACTCAAAAACGGACATGGACAAACGGACGGCAAATGAAATCATATTGACGGGTACAATAAGAGGGGAGCCAATCTCGTTCCTAGTACTTTCACATGTTACGTACACCCGCACAAACGTAATGCAACCAAATAACAAGCGGTGTAGATAATGAAATAACAATTATTCAGCAATATCTGAAGCGGTGTCGACTTGCAATAGCTCGTACAATTACTAACATTCATTGTGTATGTTTCCATTTTGCAAGCTTGGACGTTAATCGAGTTAACCATCTAAGAAAGCTGAGTATCAACCACCTACTTCGAATATATCGTAAAGGTTTTGCTAAAAACAAAAAAAAGTTTTCTGTGCTTCGGATGAACACACGTTCATCCATAATATTAAGAATAAGAGTAAAATGTGATGCAATTTCTTTGCTGGACTTTTTTACCAACTTTGAAAATCGAAAAGTGGGTTTTTTTTTTTTATTTTTTTAAATAAACAAGTGCATCTTACTAATTACTGAAGGTATATGCGTGAAATATATGCTTTGGTGCGTTGCCATTGCGAGAGAAGGAGAACTACTTGTTTGGCAGAACCAGGCAGCGGGATTTGATTGGAAATGTCTGACCACTGCTTGATCACAGTAGTATTTCTATGCCTTATGCACATTTGGAAAACCTAATGAATGTTATGTGGAGCGCTTTACAAAAATTTGTTCACTTCTCTCTCAAAACTTTGCGATTTTAAGACCTTAAAGAATAAGGAGAAGAAGGAGAAATTACACGAACGCAACTAACTCCGATCTAAGATTTATTAATTTTTAAAAGTACCGAAAAGATGTTTGCTATACTCGATCTTGAGTTCCTTTTCTGAATTTTCTTTTATGATACTAATTAAAATTAACTGCTTTCGAAGAAATAATAATCACTGCAGTCTTTAGAAAAGTAAAAAGTCACAGGATTACTCTTGTACGTAGGTAAGGAAATTTTAGTTTCTTCTTCGAAAAGAGACCGACTGCAAACGCATTTTGTGTTCAAAGCGTCAACAGAAATGGCGTGGTTGTGTTGGTGAGAAACTCACAATCTCAGTCCATATGTTCATTAAAGTTAAAAGGCGATTTTTTATTTACATATTTGTTTATGTATTTATTGATAATGATTTTTAAAATGTTTTAGATATTTTTTCAATTGGATGACGCGAAAACGTCTTTAGTTATTTCCATATCTCCATTTGTGAACGCTTCATACCACTTAACATGTACATGTACAAGGTCAAGGTTTCCAATCTGTTGGCATTTTTCAACATTTTTATTGATTGTGTGGATCAGAAAACGTCCTTTGAAAGCATAATGATTGGGATAAGTATTTTCAAGTATAGCTTGATTATAGCTCGGAGTTTTTTAAGCAAATCAATTCTGCAAATGATTCAAAACATTACAAAAGTTATGATAGCTTACAAAATCGAATTACATTTCGCAAAAGAGGGAAAAAGTTATTTTTCAATCCATTTTCCCGATACTTCCTTCACGAAATATGCTTTACTGGGCTCCTAATGGCTATTTTTTGAATTTTGAAAACGGAATATTTGCCCATATTCCGATGATGGGCCAAAAGGGCAGACAACACACTGAAAGATAATATTAGAGGAAGCTTAAAATTTTCATTTCAATTATATGAAAGCACAGAACAAAAGCGAGAGCAATCATAATAATAAAGAGGAAAGAAGAAAAAAAAAAAAACAACGAAACAGTAAACCTAGAATGAGAAGAAACGAAATGAAAATGTGCGCAATGGCGAAGTTTTGCAAAATAGCACACTAAAAAAATATTGCAAATGTTTCATGGCAACAGCATCAAAATAAACACAAATTCAGCAACAACAACAACTACATGACAACGTAAGATAGAAGTAGACACTAGACGTTTCTATGCAGACCACAGTTTCGGTGAGTGGTATAGGCCAGCTGTAAACAAATAAGGATGAAGCTTTAATGACCTTTTAAAACGAATTATGAATACCACCTACTGGTTAAGGTGGTAAGCGTTTGCGAAACATATGTGGAACCCCAAGTATGATATTCTTATTCTAATGCCAGTTCGTACTCTTAGCATATATAAATGGACAAAAGTTATCTGCATGACGATGCGTTAAATTGTAGTTCATTAAGGGATATTGAGGTGACGTGATTGTGAGAAGGAATTTGTATGAATTTTAATTCTGTTTTCTCTTTTAATCTTCAGCTGAACTTGCAATAAGCATATCATTCGCTCGCTGGTCAAGAACTTTTTTGGAATTATAACAGCGTATAGGAGGCAGTTACAAACACGGTAATAAAGTTAATAAACCTTTAGGATAAGGGTCTGAACAACAAGATACAAAAAACAATAAAAAGACAAAGCTAGCAAAACAACTCTGGACGTGCAATATTAAGCGATTGTGCATGTATGCGTATTTTTGTGTATATGCAAGCCTATGTGTGATGGTGTGTGTCCGTGATACTGGGAATTTATATATTCACATTTTTTGTTTTGTTTTTATTTTCATTTAAAATTAAAAAAAAAGACAAAAACAAGAAGACGGAACGCAAAGCACATAAAAAAGACACAAAATGTTGCAGAGAAATGCACAGTCGGAGAAAAAAGAAGCGAAAGAAAGAAATGCTTTAAGTCAAAGCAACAACAAGAGCACCAACGATAACAAAATGAGAAAAAGACTATAAAAACGTGACCGGCCATTTTTCAATGTCAGACAAAAAATATTTGTTTGTTTCTTTTTTTCTTCATTTTTGTACCCTTTTTTTTCTCTTAATTACTTTTTTGTGGGAAATATAGTTTATTTCATTTTTTTCTTTTTTGCGTTTTCTTTTTGCGTTTTGTAGTTTAATTTGTATTATGTTTGGAGAAGAAATTCTATTTTCTCTAACGTTAAAATGCGCCATAAAACATTACGGCCGCGTTGTCTTGATTAAAAGCAGGAAAGAAATTTTATTCATTAAAAGCGCCCCCATCGGAACTTGATAGCTTTGATAGCTTCGTACCATGCATTGTATAGTTTGGTTCGACAAACAATTCTCACAAGCCGATCGCAGAGATATCCAGTTCTTGAATTTAGCACGTAATCGTTTAGTTTGGAACAACTGCAGCAAAATTCTTTATTCCTTACACTTTTTAGGAGCATTAAGAATCCGTTGATATGAACTTTTAAAGAATAGTATTATTGGATCACTTTCTGGAACGCCTATAATGATCGAAAGTATGCATGAATTCTATTAAAACAATGTTGAATACATTTTTGAATTTTTGGTGACGGCCGACTGTGATGGAAACCTATAATTGGAAGAAATTCAGATCCAATTTGGGTCGAATTTGTTATAACAATAGGTGGGTAACTAAAGACATTAAAAGCTAAGAGTTTACATATACCGGGTTAGTTATGCGTATGGAAGAAACGCATGATATTGAGAGATTGCTTTAAAAGGAGTTTTGAATTTTCAGAATGACATCGGGCGAAGATGAAAATAAATGAACTTAGGGGCAACTTTGCTACTCTTTACAAAGTTTAAAGTTTTTATTCGATTCTTCTCTTCGATGGGGAAGATTTGCACATTATTTTAATTTATTCATATTTGGGCATCATAAAGATTTGATGAATTTAATCCAACCTTCCTTCAGTTTCGCAAAATAAGGTAACGAACGATTATGGGATATAATAACTTTGCCAAATGTTTGAACATGGCAACCCAGGAATCTAACAAAAGAACAGCGTAGGTACGGGCGTCTAGTAGCCTATTGGATAAATTATTATTCAGATAATACAGGGATAATATTTGAATTTCTCATAGAAACAATCTTGTGGATTGCGTCTCGTAATTTTTGAACGTCAACTCAACTTTCCTAGGGAAAGTTCACTATTCGTAATTGCATTTTTAAAAATTGGACCGATAGGTCTACACAGCTGAAGCTGTTCTATTTGTTGCACTAGTTAGAAAGGCGTTCAGTTTATGACAAGCCGTCTACTTATTTCCTTCTATACATTACTCACAACTGACAAATCTAACATAATTCTTAACCCGAGCATGGAAGGGTAATTAAAACAAAAACAAAAAAAAAAAATTACAATAAAAGAATGTGGAGGCCCATCTCTGCTTAAACAATTATTTTACTTATTATGTATGGGAACATTTGTGTGCGTGTGTGTGAATCGAAACAGTACAGCTTTTAAAAAAGAAATTGTAAAATAAAAACATACATTTACCGTAAAATACTTCCGTTCCTTACTTTCCACACTTTTTGTAACAGTAAGATTCAGAAGGACTTGGTATAAATTCACCATACCAATCGATTCAGTTTTTTTTTTCTAGCTGGAAGTAAGTTTGTCTGTCTTTAGTTTTTCAATCGACTTGAATCTGTCTGTCTGTCTTTCCGCCTCTCTGTCTACTGTCCGCCATCATATCAATCGAGTTTACCAATCGATTCATACTCCTTTTCCACATGGACTTAAGCGTGGCTGTCCGGCTCTACGACATTCCAATGTTTTTATAGACTTAAACTTATCTGTTCCGTTTCATTGTCTATTGATTCACAAGTCGCAATTTTTGTGGTTGTGGGAATGAAATTTGTTTTTTTTTTGTCATGTTTTGGCCCTTGGCCGAGCTCTAAAGTTCATTTTTAATATTTGTCGAGAAAAACTTGTTAGAAATAGAGTACTAGGAGTTGGCATATTAAACGAGTGTAGAAAATTTGTATTTGAGGAGTAATCTCCTTTGAAACAGTTCTCACATGAAGTAAACAAGAATGACAAACATATAAACGTTTATGTAGCAACAACGTCTACTTCTGTTTATTTTATGATGAAAGGTAGAACCAAATAGCGATTTGATATTTAGTGTGAAAGAGTTCGTATGAACAAATCTATGGAGACTCCTTTCCACATGAATGTTGTAATGGAAAATAAGCCTTTCTCTATCTAAATAGTGTAACTTATAGTACTGCTTGACGAAGATTAATTAAAAAATATTAAGTTCTTTGAGAAAAATATTACGTTAATTATTGAATTTAAATTATTAATGGTCGATCTAGCTCTGGAATGGAAAAAGACGGAAATTAATATATATATAAATGGAACGTTTCGTATGTAGATCGGTGTAAACGCGAAGAGAAATACTCATGGAAACGTTTGTTGATCGATAAAATGTTGATTCTCTTTGGTAGGCTGAAAGTGTATGTGTACGGCAAACATTGTCACCCGATGATTAATAAATACACAAATCATATAGAACATGTATATGCGTGCACACATAAACAAAAAAAAGAAGAAAACAATAGGAGAAAACTTTCACTTTCATTACGTGGTAACATTTTATCCTATTAAACGTTTGTAAGGGAATCATTGTCATCCAGAGAATTCATAAGTGCGGCATCATCAATGTGTTTATGTAGAGGTGTATATATATTTATAAATATGTATATATTTGATTTCGTATATATATTCATATTCATATTAGATTTTTAACACAAAGAATTACAACATGTTTGTAAATATCACATAAAATATATAAAAAATCAAACGGCAGAATAGTTTCTGTTATTTTTTTTTTCCTATTTTTCGATGAAATCAAAACTATTGACTTGCTATAGAGTTGTACATTCGGATCTATGTGTAAGTATGTGTTTTGTAGTAAAAATTGTGTTCAAAGTACTCTCGTGTAGTAACTATATTGCCACTCGTAGTGACAGGCAGGAAGAAAAACGCGCGCGCAATTCGAAATTATTTTCCCTTTTTTGCGTTAGAGCCAAATAAAAAAGTATTGGTTTTTTCTTTTTTGGATGCTTTGTTTGTTGGTATGCCGTTTAGAATATTCAGATGAAAGTGAAAGGATATCACTGAATAATCGGGTAAATGCACGTCCGCTTTTGCACTATATATATATTATGAATGTGTGCATGTGCGCGAGCCAGGAACCTACATCACACACATACACACACACACACATACACACACACGCACACACACAAAACAGTCAGCACCAGAACGAGAAACAAAAGCAATGCTGTCAACTAATACGAGCAGTACTCAAAAATCATAAAGCCAGAGATTTAACGACTAATGTGTACGTAACACTTAACAAGAACATATACTAGTTTCCCTTTGTTTTGTAGCGTACGAGCATATGGTAAAGAAAAATCTTTGCGCGAAACGATGTATTTAACTAAACGATCGTTTCAGGGTTCATTGAATGGCGAAAAATTATAATTTGTTCAATTCTTAACCTAATCAAACGTTATAGTTGGGAAACTAAGTCAAGGAATTCTTTTTTGTTATAAAGATTCGTTACGTTTCGATGATTATTTGCCATTGCTAGCTAACAGCTATTTAAACAGACTTTTATACCATACGCGATTTAACCAACAATGATCATAATAATATTAGAGTCGTTTGTGTGTTTGTTAAAAATTTTGGATAAACTTACCATCAACTAAATGACCTAAAAATTTGGAGAAGAAATCTACTCATCTCTCCTCTGTCTGTGTCTTCTTCTCCATCTAACAGAAACTATTTTTTCAATTATAACATCAGATTACATCTCGCCAGTTGTTTTCATTGAGCTTCAACTGAGATAGCATAGATATTATATGGCTATTACATAGATATTCTCTTTTTCACATTACGCTGGTTTATGGTCACTATTTTTGCAAATGTTATTTTAATTAAGTGCAAAATAATAATCTGCCAGGTTAACGTAACTTATACGGCATGTGTGCGTATATACATTTAGTGATTATATTTGTGGTTTCTTTGTCATACAGCTGCCTATTAGCTGGACTTTTTTATGAACACGAAAGGGGCATAACTCCAGTCTCCTTGATGGGTGTTATGGTATGTTAAGAGAGTAATTATTGTCATCACTATCATCGTTATGATGGTTGCGTTTTATTGCATTTGAAGAAAAAAAAAAGAGAAAAATGTTTTTCCTTTTTTTCGATTAACGTCGTTAGTGCCATCGATGATGAGGCAAAACCGGTTCAAACGAAAGTGAATCTTTGCTACACTATCTAGAACGGAGGACATATTAATTTCTAGTTGAGATTTACGAACATAGAAGAAAAATGCTTATGATAACCATATTCATTTTGTTGACTATTACGTCATAGATTGGGATTTGTCCTTCTGACCTACGAATGAAAAATTCATGCAAATTCCGATTAGCAAAAGGCTATCCCAGGATGTATGTTCTCATAAAAAACTAACTCGATCTGACATGAATAAAAAAACATCGGTCTCCGTAGCTGTTGTCAAAACTCATATAATATCGAATCGTTCACTATTGTACTTTGCTTATAGCATCTCTTAGGGCTGCAAGCGGTTAGAACCCAAGTTATGGCGCTGAATAAGGTACCAAGGTATCTTCCGGCTTTAGCTAGCAGCGCAACGATGTGAAGGGATCGAGTATTAACATAAATAAGTTTTACTTTTAACGCACGCTAATATAATAATAATAAGAAATATTGGGTAATAAGTAAGTAATATGCCCAGTAATATATGCAGAGCATTTTTTTGAAACTTTTTGTTATTTTAAAAATCTTTGATCTATTGACAATGTTGAACATGTAATACTTCACGTAACGATTGCATATAATTTTTGTAATATTTCAAGTCGTTGCATGAGAGATTCTAAATACAAAAAAAAATGCTTTCTTACGTGCATGCAAAATACTTGAAAGGAAGCTTATATATATATGTATATATATATATCACAGATTCTAGATTACAATCATAATGACAATATTTACGGACATAAAATAACAAAATGTCTTTGAAGCCATTTTACGCATTTTACATAAACATAATGCGATTTGAACTCCAGGTATTAAAAATTTTCTGCTTCAATTGATATTGAAAGGTTTTCTTTTTTAACTACACATATACATATATACATACATACATACATATATATATTTAAGATGAAAAAAAAGGATATAAAATTTATGAGCGTTCTGTGTATGCTGTTAGTGCTAACTTCTTATAGCCGTGATTCATGTATGAGTGCTCATAATCCACTCTAAGCAGCCGGCGAAGTAAGTTCATCGGTCTCTTGGTAACAGCCGGGAAGAACCACAAGTTTCAACACACAGTTTTAAATCGATTTAGATGCTCTTGCATTTGTCATTAGAATGGCCATGGTTTGATTGCGTAGAAAAATTTTGAAAACATTTTCACATCGTAGTGAACGTTCTCGCTATTGTGATAGCTCCTTACCAAATGTGCTGCACTTTCTTTAGCGATATGGACATTTAACAACCTTCTCTTCTTGGTAATGAATAAGAGGAGATTTACAGATTTGTATGAAACTAAAATTCAATTTCATCTCGCTGAAAATCCAAATATAAGCTCAAATAAAATTAAAGAGCTGTTGGTCGTCTACCGCAATTACGTTCAGTTAATATTTTTGAATTTTCCAGATTGTGAATATTTTTCCTTATTTTGACGGTGTGATAAAAAGGAATCGATCGGAACCACACATTTAATGTTTTTCCTTTAATATATTCTGCTGAGATTTCTTTTATTGCATTTTGATTTTCGATGTACATGTGTATACGTAATAATGTCGGCCTGCATATACATAGGGACACACAAACGTATACTTCAGTTTACTTCTTACATCGATTTTATTTTTTATAGAAACGAATTCGTGAAGAGATAAGAAAAGAGGAAATGAAGGTAGAAGTACCGACCGTATATATATATATGTATATAGGTACATATAAAATCAACTTCGTTAAGAAAACTTCACCGGAGCTTTACAGTGGTTGAAATGATGCACCAGCTTACCAAAAATTATATACATATGTAGCCATAAGTGCCTGCGTAAGCGTTTTCATATACCTATAATTTTACAGATATACATACGTACTGTGCTTTAGTAACCAAATGCATAAAAATCTTGTAGCAGACATAAAGCACTGAAAAACCAAAAATGAAAATAAAAACAAAAAACAAAAAACAAAAAACAAAAAAAAAAAAAAGAAAGGAAAGGAAAGAAAACAAAACAAAACAGAAATTGAAATCCTTAAAAAAAATAAGCTATGCATACACACACATACCCTGTTTGGGTGAACACAATTATACATGCACATGCATACATGCACACTTATGTGCTCGTGGTGTATATACAGTTAAATGTCTCGCAAGCACGAGTCCAAAAAATTAGTAAATATTATAAAAAATAACTGAAGCCACAATAAATATCCGCCAGATAATAAATAAAGTAAAAATAAATAAATAAAAATATAGTAAAAAAAAAGAAAAAAAAAACATGATAATATATTTTCATAATTTTTATTTTTATACATCAATGTAGTTTTTCTTTGTATTCCTTTTTAAAGAATGGTTCCATCATCAATACATTTTTGTTGGATTCTTTTTCTTTTCTCTGTGTATGCAGGGCGACCAAAAACCATTAAATATACAAAGCAGCGATAAATCATTTGCGTCAAGATACATACACACACGCACACGCAGTCACACACACATATAATATATATATATATATATATATATATATATGTATGTATATATAGATATACAAACTTGCTTACATATACGCATAGATACACATGCATACATGTAAACATAAGCATTCGTACACAGTCGAACTTAAAGTTCTTTCTTTTTGCTTGTGGTCTGAAGTTAAAGTTCGAGATAATTTCAGATCCCTCTGTTTAAATATATGTTATATGAAAAATGTTTTTTATGTAGATTTTATTTAAGGACTTTAAAGCAAATCTTTGTGTGTGAAATGATTTGTAGTTTACGGTTGATATTATTTGAAAGGAAGCACAGAAAATTTATTTCATGATAAAAATATTTTATATAAGAAAATAATAAAAATATTTTACATAGTTTTCTCTATATTTTGTGAAAATGAGCAGAAATTATTTATGAGAAATTATTGTTATTTTAATTAAATGCAAACTTTTGACGACAGTTTTGTTTATGACTCTCCTTCACAAGCAAAAACACAATCGCACATAAAGCGACTCAGTTGTAGCGAACGTCAGCAGACTGCAATCAATGCCGAAGGGAAGCATAAGCAAAATGGCTTTATGTATGTATTTATTTGTGTTCTAAAAATTTATGGCTTTTAGATAAATTTGTGTAATATTTTAGAAACTTTTTGCAAGCGAGCAAAATGAATAGAAAACGAAAAAATAAAATAGAAGTAGAAGTAGAAGAAAGTATTGCCAATCTTAATGGTTAAAATCCTTTCCTCCTTTGTGACGGGAGAAATGAAAAGTCGGTTCGAGAGTCTCGATGGTTTGCAAAGCTATTCGATCTAACAACTCTGGCGATGGAATTCTTTCTAGCACAACCAAAGATTGCGCCTCTCATAAAAGTCAAGAAATTCAAGAAATGAGAAATATATGTGTTCCCTGCGCATCTATTAAACCTTCGTTAATTGAGCTGAGCTTAATGTCATTTTATCTGGTTTAGTAATTCTGTCATCTCCATTTGTATTGTTTACGACGATTCATCACAGAGTGTAATAAATATGCATTTTTGCTTAGCGTAAGACAATTTAGGAGCAGCTAGGATTTGCATAGCTGCTCGTTCATCGATCATTGCGCCTGTCCATATCGGCGCCAGTCCATTCCCGCATTCGCTCTTCTTTGCGTCCGTTCGTGACTGCGTTCCTTCATCTCTGGTCCCGTCTCTCGTCTATCGATACCTACGCATGTCCAAGCCCGCATCTGTCCATCCATACATCTTTCAACCCCTTTCTCTGCCCCCTTGCTTCCGACCGTCTACAAGTGTATTAATTTATTCATCTATCTTCTCATTAGTCTGTATCTCTTCACTCATATGTATTTCATATGTTGGTTCTTTTATCTACTAACAAGAAATTTGATATGTTAGGTGCTGGCAAAAATGTCGGCCATTTTTTCAATTGAAAAAGGTATTTACTGAGGAAAACTGATACAATTCATATTAATTACAATATTTTCCATTATTTTCTATAACATTTTACCATATTTCTGGCAAAATGGTGATATCGTACCGAAAGAATTTATATTGGTTTGGTAGCGATCCACCCACGGACCCATTTTCGTACTTCTTCAAATTTGCGGAGCGGCGTGCCAGCCAAGCCATGCTGCACCGATCTGAACAAGTGGTAATCAGAAGGCGCCATGTCTGTTGAGTACGCTGGGTGTAGCAGAAATTCTCATTCGAGCTGCAGCAGTGTATCCTTGGACAAGTCTTGCAACATGAAGAAATTAAATGGCATTTTAAGTTAATTTGCGAAGTAGTCGTTTTCCCTCTTTTTCAAACTTTCCCATTGCATGCAATTAAAGTTCTACTAGAAATAGTGGATTCGTCAATTGCTACGTTGTTCGAAAATTCTTTAAGAGTTTGAGGTGGCTTTTTGTCCAATAAGTTCGGCAATGCGTTTGCTTCGAACTTTTTTGGTCGTCCTTTGCCCGTTTTTTGTCATTGACATCAAAACCACCAATTTTCAGTCGTTGAACTCAACATTAACAATTGGGATACGATGGACCACCATTACCCTAAGTTTCTGAACGTGTTTAGTCGTCTGCGGCAGCGAAAGTAATGAACGTCGAAAATGCAATTTGGAGCGTTCCATGAATAGCGTGGCCATATGCCGAGTAACGCAATAATACTATATTGAAAACCGTTATTATAGGTAGAGGAATGTTATTAAAATCATCGAATTTAATCGTTATGTTTACTGAAATTTTCCAATTTCTTCATCATTTTTATCTGTACAAGTCGCTGGCCAAAATTTTTGCAAGCACTTAAGGTAGTGAGAAATTGTTAAAGGTGTTATATATTCGTAACACAATGTCCATTATAATCAAGTTAATGTTTCGTGTAAAAATCTAATCAACCTGCTGCAGTTTTCATGGTTAATAAATAAAAAGCCACGTATCGGTATCGGTATCGGTATCGGTATCGGTTCACTTTCGAAAAATAGTTTTGTGTTTGTGGTTTCATTTTAGATCATCAATAATATCGTGAACATAATTGCACTTGGAAAACTTCTACTAATCTACTATATGCTATAAAACGAAAGCGCAAAAGAAACATGGAAAATACCAAAAACTAAAGTCTGTCAAAGGAAAATTAGTAAAATTTTAATTATTTGATTTAAAAGTTCAAGAAACCTGTCACATTAAATGGTGCATTGAGTTAAAACAAGAAAAACAAAAATCTTAAGATCTTCCAGTGAAAAAATCTCTAGTCAAAAGCAATCTGCAACTGGTGTTCACGTATATCATAGCTACCTTATAAGTACCGCTTACGTATGTATGAGATTCTTATTTAAGAACGCAAAGAATGCGAGAAAAACATAAAGGAGTTTACAAAACACGCATCAGATATCCTAATAACGTCAACAATTTTTAAAAATTTAATGCAAACATTTACCAGAGCGATTGGAAAATTCAATAACCCTGATCGCTCATCTGACATGCATGTAAATAATAAAACACTTTACAATATTTATAAACTCACTTGTAGCGATGTGTGCGGAAGAATAGTCCTTTAAATAACTGCCTTATCTACTTCAAATTACAAAGTTATGCGAGTTTCGATAGGTGCATATACTTGAAGTAGTGCTTGACGAACGTGACTACTTCGAGCATTATACAGTCGAAATTGATTTGTTTAAAAAGGTCTTAGGCCATGTACACAATAGAGGCCTACTACTACTAGTTACTTGCAAAATTAGTAACAAATTTAATAGAGCCATGCCTTGATGGTGGGCGTAAAATAATGACACGGCATGAGTTATTCTTGGTGTCTGTTCTGTACATTAGCAAGTTTGAACTTTTTACTTGCAAACCTTACATACACATATAGATCTAAATTACTATACAGAGAGTGTATATTTTTAAGCAAGCTTTTATATATATAACTTTAATGTATATATATAAGTATATATATATATATAAATATATGTATATATAAGTATATAAACATCTTATCGTTGTATCTATAAATTTGTGTATATAATATATATATATATATATATTATATTATATATATATATATATAGATATATATGTATATGTATATGTGTATGTATATGTATATGTATATGTATATAAATTTGTTTGTCTGTCTGTATATCCATCGCCTACATTACGCCCACCAGCAAACATTTAATTATATTTGCGTTTTTGCGTTTGTTGCTGTTGTTCTCGTATCATTTAATTAAAATCGCTCTTTTTCCTCTTACAATTGCTGTTGTTGTTCTTGCTGTTCTTTCTGTTCTTGTTGTTGTTGTCTTTTCGTTTGTTCGTTCGTGGGGAATGGCAAATCTCTCAATCTATTTAGTTATGTATGTATAAGTAAGTTTGTATGTATTTGTGTAGCGTATACATATACGTGTGTGTTTATGTGAACGTGTTCGAATATTGAATAAAAACAAATGCGGCAACTACAAAATAGTAACAAAAGCGAAATATCGCTTTTATACGATTTCAGCCGAATCGCTTGATGCCCAACACACATCTTTACTTTATTATTTATTAACCCATTAAGCGAAGAAATGTACCGTGGTCTGCGCTCCAAAATTCATATTGATAAATAAAATCTTGACCACAAGGGCAAGACAAGCTAAATATATCTGACTGTGAATGGGTTAAAATATGTTTAAAAAGTGGAAAAAGTAACAAAGATCAAATAATTTTCGTTTTGTTGACCGTTGTAGTTCGTTACCTGGTCTAATCAACCAATTATGGGTACCTCCTCTTGATAAATTCAAAAAAATAGAATTATTTTTCCTTTTCATAATCTCACTTATTCGCAATAGCAAGTGCATCGATTTAATTCAGTTTGCCGAACCTCGACATAACAATCTAGTCTCTCATCGGATTAATGGAGACGACTCCGTACAACAGAAATTATATGTCGAAGGAGGCCATGCGTCGCTTTTATGTGGTCGGAGTTTCTTTGCAGGCATAATTCACGATTGGATGTACATGGTCAACCGAAAGATGGAAGCGGAATGCAAATTGGTTTAAGTCATAATTTTATTGCTTGAATTAGCGCACATGATTGGTTTTCAGTTGATGTGATTAAGTCGTTGAGTACGTTCAGCTTATACGCCATTTCCGAATGTTGCACACGCTATGATCAACTTAATATAATTTTCTTCGATGACTATAACAGATGCATAGTAATGGACCAGCTATTAAAGTCAAATTGAACAACAATAACAATAACATGAACAAAAATGTAATATTAAATCTTGTGAAGCTTACACAGCAATGGCAGCAAGAGAGCAATATTGTGTTTATGGCAAATTTAAATTATTCTTAAACATTGTATATTGAAAAATGTTAATACTGCTCTGGCGGCAGTTATTGTTGTTGCTGTAACTGCTTTGCTGTATTTTCTTGTTTTTGGTGTTGTTGTTGGGCAAAAAGTGTAAACAAAAGCAAGTCAAGTACCAGGGATAATAATATAGCAGCAAAAACTAATCTTAAAATCACGACAGTACCGAGCTTCAGATACGTAAAAAGAGACAAAGGCAAAGAGGGCGTACCAGCGTCAAATATTTCCATATTTAACATGTTTCCTCGCCTCCGTTGCATTTACATTAACATACTAATATAATAACAAATGCATTTCGGGCGCGTACCCTTTGTGATTCATGTTTAGGTCTTTAGCGTTCTTCTTTTTTCTTCTTCTTTTTTTTTGCCCAATATTTAGGATACAAGATTTGTTAGTTATTCTTGCTTCTTGGTTTCCTTGCGTTTAGTTTATCGATTTTATTTATGTTTTATTATTATTATTATTATTATTATTATTATTATTATTTATTATTATTATTGTTATTTTACAGTTTTAATTATATAAACGCCCTTCAATCTCGTATTTACACGTTTCTATCTCTGCTTTAATGTAGGACGGCACCGTATATCTTGCCTGCAATAATATTATTTATTTATTTATTTTTTCTTCACTGAAGCATACCGTATAAAATGTAAACGACTCACACATTTAGTTTAATACAAATGCGCGTGCGTATATATATATGTGTATGCAGACTCTGAAAAGAGCATTTTAAAAAGTTTTAATAACTTTAATAGCATACTTTTGGGTTTTTAAAGGCCCATTATCCTTGAACTGTGCATGGCTGACTGTACTGCTTTCGTGATTTAATGTTGTAAAATTTTAATTAAATCACAAGTGAAAAAAAAGAAAGATTTTTTTTTTTTTGTTTTTTTGGGAAAAACTTTATTTTTAATTACTCCCATTAACGAAGCGCACATTAATTTTATCATTTTGTTGTTTGTCTTGTATTAGCTGAAGAACCCCTTAACTCTCTCATATCGTATTTGTGTCTCAGAGTAATACGAAATCGTTATGTATTCGTGAAATTCCCGATTTAATAATTGTTAGGGAATACGGAATTTAATAAATTGTTAAAAAAAGTTAAAGATGTCGATGAATGAATGGTATTCCGTTATCTGAAAAATCGATTCGAACGAAAATGGGAGTAAATTACGATTACAAGTTTTACTCATTGCAAGCGACTTACGGAAACCTTTGCAGCTCTGAATAAAATAAGAGCCGACATTAACGAAGTTAACAGCGAATATTTAAAGCAGATAAAAAAATTTATATTCGATTTTCAGTTATTCTCTTCCTATCCTTAAACTGGTAGGTATAAATTACAAATCTTGTTGATGGATCTCTTACACCTAAATGTTTATTTCAAAATTTCATACGAACACCTCGTCTAGGATGGAGTTTTTAGTTTTTTGGACAGACTTCATACCTATTATTTATAAATGCAATATAAGAAATAAAATTGAGGACACAGATGCTAATTTATAGATTTATGGGGCCCTTTACTGACACTTTAAGCTGTTAATGTTTTTTTCTTCTATCTACTATTGGCGAGGTTATAAAGAAAGGACAAGAAAGGATATCAGGAACAAAATCAAGGCAAAATCAAATTTTCTAATTTAAATTAACTTCTTTGGGCTTCATAACGGGAACAGCATTGTTTCCAATAGAAATCCTTAAGAGTATTCCTATGTAACATGATATTGCTTGCGCAGTCGAGCCAAATCGGAGGAATATGGGACATACAATGAAAATTGATATTTGTACTGGCACTTAAATGACATGACGTAAGCGCAGTTTGATGACATATCGAAAATGAAAGCAAGACTTAAAAACTTTGCCCTGAAAAACAAATATGTTCGAAGCAAATCTTATTTATCCTCGTCGTCAGTTTAACTATGGAGATCAAGAAAATCGGTGAATAGGCGTGAAACGCGGTCCTTAGTTTGTACAAACCACAGTAGGGTTTCTGAGACTTTTCATTAAATAGATTACTTTAAGGATGACACAAACCGTTCAAGCATAACATTTCATGAATAACCTACGGATGGATGGCCTCGCAATCGAATCGATCAAAACATGCTACATATTTTTCAAGAGCATTTTTGAGCAACGTTTGTCTGTAAATCTCACCAGATAATCGAGCTAATAGTGATCCATTTCAAAAACCGCGTTTAGCTGGTGAAAGCAAATGCGAAGAACCATGTTACTGTCAACACAACGTCGCTATACTATTCTTCACTGTGCCATTAGAAATCTCATCTGAATAGTGTTTAACTTTATGCGAAGTCTACACATGTGGGCTGATTTGTTTTAAACATCGTTAATATCATTAACTGCGTTTAAGTAATTTTTAAAGAAAACAATTAAAAAAAAAAGAAGAAAAATAAATAAATAAATAATAATATTAAGAGAAAAAGACGTCAATTTATTGTATATTTTAAGCGTGTGGTTTTTTATTCGTAGTTATTTATCACTACACCGCCATCGCAATCTTTCAGTCCTCATTGTCGTGTCGTATGTGTTGTTGTGGTTGTGTCGTGATCATACAAGGCTTCATTCGGTGGTGATGGTTCCTCGTATTGGACTTAATTAAAAATCTATGTTAACGTTGAAGGAAAAAAAGCAATTTCTTGATAAATTTATAAAATAAATTAAAAACTAAACATATACACACAACAAATAAACAAAACATATTATACTTATATATTCTACGTACGTATGTATGTATGTATGTATGTATGTATGTTTATACTATGTATATACTTTTTTTGTGAATGGATATATATACGTATGTATTATTTCGTATACATATATGAAAGAGGGCAGTTCAAAAGTACTCGACTTGACGAAGCCAACACAAATGATACCCTTTATCTTTTAAAGCCTGAACAAAGTCGCCCTTTCAACTTGATACAGTCTTTAAAGCAATATATAATGCAACCAACAGCTTCGATATCGTGTTAACAGTTAGAAGCGTTGAGCTTTTGAAAATAGCGGTTATCTGCAGACTTCATTTCTTCGTTGCTGGCAAATAAATGGATTGAGTTAATCTAGCGAGTCGAGTGTGCGGGAAAGTCGACAGATCAATTACTAAGCCTAGCTAATGTGGTACTCGTCTTTCGTATATCTTGCTTATGCCCAAATTTTCAATCAATTCGCAACGTACAGGGGTTTATGCGACGTGATGAATATGTCTGGTAGCTTGCGTAGCTTGCATTTCATGCAATTTTTACACCATTACTGCCGCGGTCATCTTTTGCTCATCATTTGCACGGTTTTTCTTGGCAGGTCAAATACCCTCGTCCAAGCTTTCCCAAATAATATCAGCTTTATTATGTTGCTTGGGCTGACATCTTTCAAACAAACGTAATGTATCGCGTAAGGATGGCCAAGTTTTTTCCATTTACAAGTGTTTACAGCGATTGACTTTAAACTTAAGCTTTTCATACACATTATATAAATGTCTATAAATAACATCGGAGACTTTTGGGACTACTCTCGTATTATAAAATACATAACGCAACACACCATATATTGATAGAAAACATGCACATACAGATTTATATAAAAGAGAATAAATTATATACACAAGCACATATGCATATGTACTATACATGTGTATATAGATGTATGCATAAATACATGCATACATATACATATTATGCATACCTATATACATGCATGTAGGGACATGACTGTCTCAACTTGAAGTTTTAAGTGCAAAATAAACAAAAATCAACAAGTTAAGTATAAATACAATAAATGTCTGCATTTTTAGTTTAAGTCGCATTCAAAACGCCTTTTATCATTCATATTATTATTATTATTAATATTGTTGTTATTACGTTCAGTTACATACGTAATGCCAAACTAGATATACTTTTAATTGGGTATTGGTGGGAAGAAAAAATGCGGTCTAAACAAGTCTGCCATTTCGTCCCAACGACGAAGAGACCTCGCGTTTATTCGCACGTCGGTCGGTCAATTAAATGTTTCACCAAATGCTGAACTGTTGTTGCTGTTTTTTTTTTTTTTTTTTTTTTTTTTTTTCGGTATCCGTCTAAATACTTACTTTAAGTTTAGAGAAGAGTGAACGAAACACATAAAAATAAACAAAAACGAAAGACGACTAATAAAGGAATTTATATATGTTCGTATGTATGTGTGCCGGTGTGCTTAAATGATCTTTGGGACTTAAAAGAAAGGAAAAAGGCAGAACATGCATACCGAGCCAATCGACCAACATCCAAGAAACGACAAAGTAAAGCAAAACGGCAACAACCATTAATAATAATATCATAAAACCTTTTAAGCGATAAAAATCAATAGAGAGTGAGAGTAGGACAGACAGTTAAACTTTTTTCTGTGATATAGTAATTTTAAGACTTTTCACCGTGTTTAATTTTCTACAAGTTCGACTCAATACTTTTAAAACGAGATCGTTATCTAGTGACGGTTAAACTTTTAGATTTAATAGATTCGGTCGACTAACTCATAACTACCAATAACAACAATTGGTATTGCAGGAAACCTAGTTTGGATTTATTAAAATTAAAAGAAATAAAATAAAAATATTTTTCAATTTAATTGGATTTGCCAAAGAAGAAGAGAAGACAAACGTGACAGCAATAACACCCTAAAGTTAACCTCTGCCTATTTGGTACTAATTAAATCTATCAAGCCATGCTATAGCTCTAGTGAAAGGAGTTAAACATTCTGTATGTCTTATGAAACAACTTGCGTTCGATCGGATTACTATTTGTTTCTCACTCTCTTTCTCTCTTTCTCTCTTTCTCTCACTTACCCTCTAGAGAACACTTTTTTGATGTAAAACTAACTTCATAGGCGGCCTGTGAAAATCACTTGATTCAGTTTTTCGTCCAGAAATCCTAAAAGTTCTATAATGATGATACAATGGCGTTATCAGAGTATAAGCAAACGACTGCTTATTAAAATTACATACATTTTTTTTAATGAAATTCATTCGAAATATGAAAACAAGGTATCCGAACTTTGCTGAGAAAACGCCACAAGCTTTTACATTAAACTCATATAATGTATGTGGTAGCATTTGTTGACAAGTACTTTTGCCTTCGCCTTAGTAAGTTTAAGTTATGACGTGAAACAAACAAGCTTGTTCCACATATACATAAAATATCGGGATATGTCCTCTGCATCATATGCTTTACTGTTGCAAAATTCAAAATTAAGACTTTAATAAAGATAAGGAATTTTCCATTCAAATATTTGTTTGTTAATAAGACCGTTGTACGGTTGGAGATAAGAGGGGGAGGTCTGTAAACTTGGTCAAGAGACTGTAGTTGGTCTATTTCTTGAATTAATTATGCATTAATATTGAGAGCCTTTTTCTCATATAAAGGCTTAATCTTTAGGGAGTTGTGCCCCTAAAAGTGCATCAAATTCGTCCAAAATTTGATAAAATGTTTTTTTGTTTTTTGTCAAATCATATATATACTTAATTAGTTCTAATCATTATGGAATATTAGAATTTCTTACTTTTCGCTGAATATATGTACGGATCTTAAATCGGGTGCATATTTAGTGCAGTTAGGTGTTCTTTTTATCAAAAAGCTTCTTATTTTTCACTTACTTCCTCTCTCTAAGTAAAATTTATTGCCATATAAAATTTTGCTTCACAATTCTTTTACGGAAGGTGGTTTGAATAATAAATTTTTAATTGATCCAAATATAGTCCAGTTACTTTTTATGTCAAATCACTATTCTGGACTACATCATCCTATCCCGTTCAATTCTTTCTCATTCATTGAATAGGATAAAATACTATTTTTGGATGGAATATGTTTCCTATGTTTTTCTGGCTTTTGCAAGATGGGTCGTTATAGCATCTATGGGTAAGAATTCGTTCCGATCTGATCTAATCCAATACTAATAGAGTTGATTCGGAAGCCAAAACATATCGGCAGTATATCAAATTTTATTCAAATATTCCGAAAATTGCGATCTCTAAGTTGAATACAAAATATATGGCTAGACATCAGACGGACAAACGGACAGAGGGTTCACGGGCGGGCAAGTTTGGTATATTAAAATTACGGTCTATTTCAAGTTTTTCTGGATTTAAATAAAAAGCTTAACAAAATGGTGTTTTGTTAATGTGCAAGTACACGTCGCTGACATCATATATTATAAAGATTTTTGATCATTTCGGACTACAAAACTGTTATAACAATATTCGCATGTCCGTCTGCCCAATTCTATGGCTGCTGAAAACACAATTATTATCCCAAAATTTTGTCTACAAAATTGAGCGCGACCTTCGGTTTTTTTCTGTCTTTAGATTGAGTGCGCGAGCAGAGAAAATATTAATCTCCTTATAAGATTTTTGAAGCATAATGCTTTTCGAGCATATTCACCCATCTTAAGTTTGCGCTTGGACGTTGTTTTTTGGCTGTGTTACGATAGAGTAGTAGCTTGCAGCTTACATAGAGCTGTAAATATAGGCTTTCGTGTCATTGTGAAGAAAAATGTTTTCATAATTTTCGACAAGTATTTATTAAAAAAGGGCAAAGGAAATTGGGTGACTGTAAATTGACATGGTTTGCACGTTGAAAACAATTTCTCGTTGTAACTTTAGAGTCCATAAATTTCAGTTTTGTAGAGTTCAACTTCATGGCTATAAACAACTAAATTAGGAAACTAAACTTTACATATTTAATGCGAACGCTACAATAATACCCGTATTCAAATATAATCCGGAATAACTCAATTGCATTAGTTTCATAATACGGGGCACCTGGGAATCTTAGGAGAACTCTTTTCTGATACGAATATCTGAAGGATTAACTAATAATAGTAATCACTTTAGATAATCCATCAAATCCGAAAGTCATAAACTGTGTGTTACTAGTGACGCACATATATACACACAAACACAAGCATACTCAAACAACTGAAATCAGCTTAACAGTATGCACATTTCTTCGTTGACTATCTAGGTTGATAGGACCTTGTGTAAAATTTTTTTACCTTTTATTGGTAGAAAAGTACTTACGTCCATATTGAATCCAGTTATCGAATTTGCAGAGACCATTTTAGTTTTCACTTTTTAAGGTTTATATAATTAACTACACATTCTATAGTGCCATGAAATATCGTACAACGACTATTGGTGGGCCCCAAAATATTCAAAGTAGGATGGTGTATAGGGGAGGATGTTTTTGAAAGTGTAATTGAAATTCTGGAAATTATGCTACAGCGCTTCTTTCACGGTATAGAAATAATTGCGAGTATAGGCTTACGTGTTTGTATGTGTACGCGTAGTTTATTCGTATTATTAGAAAATCATTTTGTTTTCCATGCCAATCATTATAATTTTTTATAATTTCCTTTCCATTTTCCTTTTTCTTTTTCTTTTTCGTTTCCCTTTTTCATCTTTTTAATTTTATTTAGAATGTATATTCGACTGTTGGCAATTTGCATGAATAAACTATAAAATAGGGTATAAATATAAATAATGTTGCTATGCAGCCATTTAAAAAAATTGCATAAACAAAAAAAAAAAAAAAAAAAAAAAAAAATAAAATAATACAAAAAAAAAAAAAAAAAAAAACAAAAAAAAAAAACAGAAATAAACGTTTTCTTAAAATTAAACGAAGGGAGCGAGAGAGAGAATGATTGTGAGCGAGGGAGGGTGCGAAAAGGAGCGAGAGCAAGATAAGAAAACGAGGGGATAACTGAATGCATATATATATATATATATATTGCACATCAAATAGAATAAAAGTAAAAAGAGAAAAAACTAAAGAAAATTGATTGCGCGCACACGCTGTAAACGAAAAAGTACAATAAAAGCATTAGTAGTGTAGAAGTCGTGCCAGCGACCGTACAACTATGTAGAGTATGTTTGTGGCGTAGTAAGCAAGCAAGAACAGGAACCAACAATGCGAACCGGGCTGACAGGCGGGCAAACAGGCAGGCAGGCAGGCAGTCGACAAACTGCTACCAATTCTCTTATTCTGTTCGGTGTAATGCTATGAAACTAAATATAAAAGAAATTTGTTGGAAAATAAAATAAATTGTATAATATAAAGAAAAATCAATGCTGTTGAAGAGAGTAGCTGGCGAAAAGGCGATGGTACTGGTTAGGATGGATGGGGAGGAAGTTGAACATTTTAAATGTAGAAGAGACCATAAAATTTTTACAGAAGCCTTAACGCTATACGTAAATATACAATATGCATGAGGCGAAAAAAGAGGGAGACACAGTAAAAGAGAACAACAACAAAAATAATAATACAGAGACGATTGTGTTCGAAACGAAAACCAAGGAAAATCCAATGGCAATGGCAGCAAAACGTTGAAAATAGTAGCAGAAGCAGCTTATATGTGCTCTTGTATGGTGGCAAGCAGCCGTGCAGTAGCGGCAGCAGTTAAATTAGAATTTTATGCAAATAACACAATATTTATATCATCAAGTATATGACAGCACTACTAAGATACTTAAATATATTGCACGTTAATGTCTAGGTACTATGTACATATGTTAATATATGGACGTACATCAGTATATGAGTGTATGTATATATCCGTATTGCCGTTTTTAGCCTTCCTTCGTCATATTATTTCTTGTTTTATATGTGTTTATGTGTATGTATGTATGTATGTGTATGTGTAGATATGTGTGCGTATTACCTATATATACATGTATAGGCTTTTTAGTTCTAACTTCAAATACCTTAGACCAGCACTAACAAATGCAAGCACTAATAGCGTTTATGTTGTTGTTAGTTGAAGTTGGCGTTCACTTACTCGCACTCGCTCATCGTTATTGCCCGACAGATAGATGGATAGATTGATAAGTATCGTATTATGTTTGACAAACAATTAATTTTGATGGACTTGAGAGATTAAAGTTTATATGAATTTTTATGATTGACGTCAAATATTTCATTGATAAACAGGTGAGCTTTCCCTGAATGCAGCCTTCAGGCTATTCTCTCTTTTCTTTTACACCAAATAAACACATGCACATGCATATACGTTAAATAAATGATCAATTTTGCTTTGATTGCATATTTCACTTAAAGTCATTTTTGGTAGTTTTGCAGTAAGATATGCAGAATTTACGCGCTTAACACATAACAACATCGTGTTAGTTGGAATAAATGATTTTTCAATGATTATTTCGTTTTTTTTGTTAATCTATCTGCTTTCTGTTTTTTGCGAATTTCTCCGAAAGTCTCCGAAAAACTATGTTCTTCTCTGAGGGCACAGAAATACTGAAAACTCTACCTGTTGGTGGTCCATGCTACCCACGATAAGAAGACATTTTCCTTCCTTCAAATAGTCGCCTGCTGTGGTGGCCATGAAACTATTATCTCTACCCAGTTCGTTCTAAAAGTATTGCGAAGTAATAGAGGGGTGAGAGCACGGTGGGAGCTGGAACGTGTCGATGAAATTATCCGGAAGCAAACTTTCTCGAGAAAGAATAATGCTACGGACGTATGGAAATTCGAAACCCAATAATGGCTGCGACTGCGTATAGTTTCTACCGAAAGCTATACAGGGTCGAAACATTGTGGGTGTCCAACGGCGTCAGGTTGCCCGTAGGGTTTTTTATCGTAAGGATACCGGGACAATCTCTTACCTGACTGCTGAGTACAGCGCTCCGGAGAAGATCGTGGTGGCTGTATTTAGTTCGATACCGTGCCCGCATTACATCATGATGGATAAGTTAAAACAGTGACCAGACTCGCGGGAAAAGTAGCTCATAAGAACTTATTTCAAGTATATCGGTTATTAAGTTAACACATTGTGTGAGCGAACTGCGTGGGGTTAAGTTTCTTGCTAAGTACCTACGCAAAATTGTAATGGGAATCCGTTATTCTTTCCCAGTTATTACATTCCTAGGCTACTGCAGCAAACGATGAGAACTCATGTAATGTACTTTACCTTTCACAGAAAAGAAGCGTATTTTTCTTCACTGTCACGTTTCATTTATGCCACTCTTTTAATTTAACTGGATTACCGGATTCCATCTATATTTCATATTTGAGAGCAAGAAGACGTTATATGGTTGTGGAGTGATGTATTAAAGCGATTAGAGAAGTAGTAGTATGACTGGGGGACTGGGATTGCTTGGGTGATACTTCTTCTTGTTCACGAAAAATGTATGGACAAAAATTAGAGGGCTATCAGAGATGTGTGGATAATTCGAATGTGAGAGTGGCCAGGCTGCGTATACTGAATACTCACAAGCATTATAGCTCGCAGTATGGGGAGCACGGCTGTCGGAGTGCCCTACTCGATGAGTCGCACGCACAAAGAAGATCCGAGTGCACTTTTCAATACTTATGGCATGGTTTGTCAGGGAGTGACGAAATCCCTCACAACTGAATGTGGCCCTGCCAAGAGAAGAATGGTGGTTGTGCCCTCCCCCAAAAATACGGTGGCGCTACATAATTAGACCGGCTACAACATTCAAGTATAGGTATATACTTCCCGTAGTATTGGCTAAGATGCTGGTACGACAAATATCAGGCGTCCTTGAAACTCTGTTCGGGCAGTTGTGAATTGGGACCTTCGCAGAGTTAAGTGGTAGCTGTAAAGAGAGCTAAATATTCGAGGCATCGCTTTTGAAAGGGTATCCCCTAAATGTGGTAATTGTCCCTGAAAGCGTAGATATGGCGTCGTCTTACTCCGTGCGTCATTCAACACCATGATCTTAAGCATATTTGTCTACTGCTACGGTAAATACTTAAGCCAGCCACTACGAAAGAAACCTTTCTAGTCCAGAGAAACAATTTCATGATCTACACCGAGCATATGTTTGCCATGTGGTTACTTTTGACTTTACAGAAATAGTAATCGTTGGCCCTATTTTTACTCGGTAACATCAAAGCGTATTGTTAATCTACTGGATGAATCTTTTAGGGCTCTTTAAAGCAATATTTATAGCAATGTTTTTGCAAGTGTATTGCACATTGTAATCAGTATTCAACTTTGCTTTAAGGTTTTCGTAGGTCCTCTAAGCAAAACATGTACTTGATCCACTGTTTTCTTGCGTGGACTGTTACAGTTTTGCTTACTCTCAATAGCGCTGGTAATAGTACTAATAAATAAATGAGTTTAATGGCGTCAAGTGATGCCTGCAAGGTATTACACGCTATTTTATAGCATCGCTGTGTAGATTAATTATATAACGCAAGCAGACTGTCGCATTAATTGAAAGCTAAATATGCTATCAGTACTATAACAACATTGTCGAAACTACTAAGTACTATGCGTCACACACATATAGTAGACTGTAAGGGATATCCAAATTTTCGTTGCGACAAATTTATTCACCAGAATGCTCTTCCTTCCGATCAAGCAAATTCGTATCATAATCACAACAATTCGTAATTAACTCTTACATATGTTACAAATGCTTTACAAAACTTGTTGAAGGGATTTTTGAAATAAAGGGATGCAATTACGTCATTTTAAGATGCTTGCGATCGATTTAAACGCACATAAAACGAAGCGTTTCGTTAGTTTTTTTATCTCTCTATAAGTCAAGGCCTGGTGTTGACTTTATTTTTGTTTTTTTATTTCAGACATAAGATAAGTTCAAATTATTAAGTTGCTGCAATTTATGATGCACGGCTGCCGTCCAATCGCACCAAACAAATCGCGTTGACTTGTACAGCGTCAGTTCGGGCTTTGAAACTCCTTTCGCAGCTTCTTCCTTCTAGGACCAAAATCCTCTTCGCATATTGTTAGCAGGCATTACCCAACTGCACCCGTTAGCCGTTATAAAGGTCATTCATCACAAAGGAATCGATTTTGTTGCGCCCTTTCTCAATGTCTTAAAGAATTATGACCACTTTTTTAACGATTATCCGATCAAACAGACATTGAAAGAGCGAAAACGAGGGAACCGTTCTCGTTCTACAGATTTTTATTATAAATCTTCATCATAATCAAAGTTTTTTTGTACAAGAATGCGAAACCTTATCGTTACAGTCGAAGTTGTAAAGTAAACTATAGCGAATTTTTTAAGAATGTGATTTGAATGGGGGTGTATCTCTCACTCTCCAATATAAACCTTTCTATGCAACGTACGACTTTCTATCATATCTTCGATCTAAATTAAATTTTGTACATTTCGACAACGACAGCTAATTATTTTTCTTTCTTTATGTTCGACATAAGTGTTTTCACGAAAAGTGTTATTGGTTATTATAAGAATATATGAAGAATGCCGTTAGGTGAAGTTTTATAGGGTGTTGAATGCTCGCCCACTCATTCGTGGGCCGAACAAAATTGCAACCTTTAAGTTGAGCACAAGATTATATGTGCAGACATTAGATGGATTGACAAGTTTAGATTCTGAATTGACCCGTTTAAAAAAAGGTGGGCCTATCTCAACTCCTTCTGTGCATTACAGTTCTTCGCACAAAACTTAGTATATATTGTACCACAAGTGGTGTAGGGTAGAATAAGAGAATGAGTATAAGGGCATTATATTACAAGGGCCCATGTCATTAAAACGCAATTACTCGTCTTGTTCCACTGATACAAAACTGCGAAGTAAAACGTGAATTGTGTTAAGAGCAATCATTGAGAAAAGCTACATAGAGAAAACTTATTTATAATGGATTCGCGTGTATGTATAGCGATATTTTGTATGCTATGCTATTTGAAATATGTGTGAGAAACTCTCACGGATGTTATAAAAATACCAACGGACAAAATATGTGAATGGATGAACCTATTTAGAGTTTTATATTGCCCCACCTGTGCCTTTAAGAATGAATTTCTGCTGAATGCATTATTTTCATTTATATACAAATAGGGATTATTGCGACCTAAATTTCAATGTACGGAACATGTGATATATTAAATTTCGATTCTATATGAGATCAATCCTGCACGATTTTCTCCATCGAGGCAATTTAGACATGCTCGTCGACTTGCTGATATTACGATGACGCCTGGAGGATTACGCTTAAACTTAAAATGCGCCTTTCTTTTCATAGCCATACTCATCGATGTGTCCATATTCAGTTAGCGTACCCGTTACGCCCAGTGTATGTATGTTATATTATAGCTAACAGTATGGCGTGATGTGAAAGGATATTTATGTTACATCGTACAGCGCTGCCGCATATTATGTTACATCGTACAGCGCTGCCGCATCTTTATAATGCAAGATCGTCCAAAAATCTCGGATAGAACCAAGTGGTATGCAAACAAGTCATCACTATATGCGGACTTTTGCTTTTCTTCTAATATTTTCCTTTTATATATCTCAAGAGAGCCAACTTTTGAATCTTGTCAAGTATAAAGGAAAGAGAATTACATATACTCTCCACGCCTAAGTTATGAAACCTTGTTATAAGAGAACGGCTAAAACATAGCTTAAGTTGATCACAAAATTCTGTCTAATCGTCACTGCCAGTAGTTTTGCTTACATGCCACTAATTTTATGTCTTAAGCTTAATCGCATATTCGGGCAACATTTTAAAGCAATAATATAAATTTTTATAATGGCCTCAGTCAAAGTATACGGAGCCAGGTTAACGAAAAGGACAAGAATGCGATTGCGTATGCAGAAAAAACAAAGCAAAAACAAAAATGAAATGCAACTCTGCGAAAAGGAAAGAAAGCGCAAGCGAAGAATAAGAATAAAAGTAAAACAATTGAAGACTTCAAAACCAATAACAACTGTGTGTGCCCGTACATGTGCTTAGTAAAGAACTAGCAATAATCGTAATATTAATAATAATAATAATAATAATAGCAACAACAGCAACAGCAGCGACAACACTAGCAAAAATAACGACAGGATAAAGTTAAAACCCATAAATAATAACGTAAAATGATAAATTGCGAACTGCACATAATTATGCAATTAAAGTTCAACGTTGTTGTTGCTGTTGTTTTTGATGTTTTTGTACTATAAGCTATTATTGGTTGACTAACTGAATGCATTCATACGCACTCATATTCACATATATATATATGTATCCATGTATGCGTGAATGTGAACATCGATATATGGACGAACGCATGTCCGTACGCTTGTCCGTAAACATTCATCGAACAAAGTTATATTAAATTTCGTCAATGCACTAATATTTTTAATTGAAAGCAGAAAAAAAAAAGGAAAAATTTTTATCGGTTTTGAATTGATAATTGGTTAGATCGTTCACATCTAAGTATACGCCTAATGAGATTAAGAAAATTACAATTTTTACATAAATTAATTGACGGATTTTTCGAAATTAACCGATATTCTAAGAAATTCGATGTTCCTCAGAAGACCAAAATTTATTGTCAAAACTCATTCATGCATTCATGGGATTTATTAAAATATATTCCATTATACACATTGACCTATGAAACTAACGAACATAAAACTTTCAAATTGTTTAACACTTAAGGTCCCCCTTCCATCTTATGCTTTTGCCCACTTTTGTATTAAGTTATTTTTCATAATTTGTTCGCATTAATAGTTAGAGCAAGAGGTATACAAAATTCGCTTTAAGCCGATCGATCATAAATTTCTTGAATGTTTCGTGGTGATGATGCATTTTCGTTACCGATGTTATTATGGTTGTTAAGCTATAAACGCTCAACAAAAACAAAAAAAACAAAAAAAAAAAACAAAACAAGAAAGAGACGATAAAGTCTTAAAGGCACGCAGAATTTTTTCATCATATACATTGCACATATATACATACATTGCATAAACACACACACATTCTTAACAAAACATAAACATGATAAACTATAAATATTGTGTACACATATTAATCGGTAAACAAAAAAGTGTTCGTCTTGCAACGAATCTTATATACGCACCCGTAACCCGCAACACGCTTCATAAATTTAATGAACAAATACTCGTAAACGGAAAATGCAACTCTAGCACTAATGGAACTAACAAATGTCCAGTTGATATTAAAAGCAAAAAAAATTTTCAATTTCCAAATTTCATTATTTTTTTTGCTTTTAATATTATTTCAAAGCTTTTTCGCTTGCTATCAATATAATCGTAATCGGAATTCGAGCCTTTTCTCGAAAGAGAAATAATTACGTTTTCAAGACATTTCTTCAAAACGTAAAAGTAAAGGAAAATGTGAAATAATGAACGAGTGATCGGCCATGAAACGATTTAATTTGAAGACTTTTAAAGAGGTTATTAATACAAATATATTTTGCTGGGGAAAAATCAAAACCCCAATGTACTCAAGAAAAAAAAAAAAAAAAAAAAGGAAAGAAAAAATCGATAAATTCAATAGACTTTTTCTTATATTTTCAAATATTTTATAATCCTTTTTTTTCATTTCTGGTTTTCACGTTGCCGCAAATTGCAATGTCATCAAGAAATATGGCGCAGAGACTAGAAGTGTTCGCAACTCTCAAGCGAGAGTTTAAAGGCATACGGTTCACTGTACTTATAAAGTGCAAGAGGTTCTAAGGCTTTTCATATATGTGGATCAAGCTTTGAGTTCCTTATGAAAAGAAACAAAAATTCAGAATTAAATTTTCCCTAGAATTCTTAAGTCCGACGTTTGTTAGACACCAGGGGTTTGGCGAACAGGTCATAACGCTAGACAATGTGTATCGTGTTCTGAACCAACGAAGGTGCTGGAGCTTCTAAGAATCCTAAAAGTAGAGAGCCTAGGAGCACGAACGAGTATAATAGACCTTTCAAATTGCACTACGCATTGCCCTTACGACAGCACATTAAACCTATGTTTCTTTTTCCTTTTGTCTTTCTCTTGAAGGTTCATGAAAGTTCCCCATAGGCAAAGTTAAATAAATGGAAATGCTGCTGTAATCAGAATTTGTGAGAAACGTGCGAAAAGAGCATTGGAATGCATTACAAAATTGTATCAGTCTGCCTGCGTATGTCACAATCTCAGTCATGAGATGGTTTCCTTAAAACAAATATATCGTAGCAAGGCCTCGTAACTAAATTGCCTTAAAAAAATCATTACTTGCCCTCAACAGCTTTTATTGCTTTTATATAGAAAGCGTCCTAATTGTTATTCTATTTAAGTATAAGCCGTCAAGAAACAAAAAACAAGAACATTCTGCATAGAGTCAATTATTCTTTGAGTTAGTCTCTGCAATAAATTCAGTTCATTAGCTTTGGGATTTTTTGGAATAAGTCATTTGATAACCGAACAGCACTCATTTATTTGGTGGATAATTCAGTTAGGTGCACTAAGATATTTTCTTTTACATATAATTCATTTTTGATAGGCACTGTCAAGAGACAGACGCCTATTGAAATTGATCTACCATTTACAAGAATCGAAACCGATAATCAGAGATTCCATGAAATGTTTTATTTTCGATTAGCATAAGTATTCCACTTGATTTAGTCGTCTCTGTGAGTTTTGTCTATCCGTCAGGAAATAAACTAGGGCTTATAACACCATAAGAGATGTTATCGCGACCAAAAGTCACACGTAGTTTCCCAACAACAAACAGGGTCATACTAGAAAAAAAACTGCAACTTAATTATGGGAGATATTGAAACAAAGTAGGTATATATACATAAACATTATATACATAAATATTTCGTAGGACCATCTAAAAGGTCAGTATACAGGAGTAATTAACACGCCCATAAGCTTGGTGATGAATATAATTTCCCTATTTGCTTTTTCTGGATGTTATGTATGCTTGTTTAAAAAAGTATTCCAACGTTTTCTGTTGCGTTCGCATGTATATATATATATATATATATGTATATGGGTGTGTGCACACTTTGTTTAATAAAAAGAAAAGAAAAATATATTATGTTAATGTGTACATATAGACGAATGTAATCACTAACACATACACACATAGTTATTAATAATATAAAAGGGAGCTGAGGTTTGTTTGTAAAGACCACAACAAACAACCAGAGTACAATGCATAAACCGCAACAATATGTAGCATGCACAGAATCAGCATCAACATCGTCATCATTATCATCACTATCATCATCATTATCCTATCGTCGTCATTTTCATTATCATTACCATCATCAACCAGCTCGCCATCATTATTGGCCAGATTCATGGATGCTAACGATAGAAAGACTGCATACACTTACATACATGTCCACATGTATATATGAATATGTATATATATATATATCTATATATATATATATAACTTGTATGTTTAATATTATAAGCATTTAAAACAAACAAACAAACAAACAAAATATTTATTGCAAACCTATGCGAAATTTATGCGCATATCCTTTTTGTCTGCCACGCATAATAATAACATAAACAATTTTGCTTATAACATATGCGTACATATATGTTTCGCCATACATACGTACATGTGTAAATATGTAGATATAAGTACGCATATAAACATATTTTGCTGATAGTATGGATGCTTTTCGGTATCGTTGCTATTTTATAATATTTCGTTTTATTTCAGAGTCTCTATAAAGTTATTGTTGCTATAGATGTTGTTATTGTTGTTGTTTTGTTGATTTAATTGAATATTAATAATAAATACAAAAGCTTTTATATAATTCTTGTGGTTTCTTTGTAATTAAAAACGAAAGATGATTACAATGAAAGATGATGGTGACGTAAACGTCGCCGATGATGACAAACCATTAACAATAATCAATAAAACTTAATTGAAGTTCTTTGATTATAAAATTTCAGTACCGCAGAGTTCATGTCCACGCATAAAAGCGTAAGCATCGGTATGGAACGGCAAAAAAAAAAAAGAAGAAAACAAGAGTTTCTTTTTCATTAAATGAAACGTCAAATGAGACGCTCTCTCTCTCTCTCTCGCGCTTTCTCTCTATATTTTGTATCCATCTCTCTGTTGGGCTCTCTGCGATAATAGTTACTATTAAAATCGATCATTTTTTATGCGCCTGTTTAATACTAACGTTGTCCTCGCCAAATTTATAGATACGAGAGCATACATAATAATATAGATGTATGGGTTTTGTGATTATGTTTTCGTCGTATATGGAAAACTCGTTGGTGTTGTTCACTTGTAATTCTCACGTTTATTTTTTCTCTATGAAACATATAAACTTTGTCTGCATGCATGCACGCATATATATATAAGTAAATGCACATATCGATATTGTATGTATATTTTTGCGTGCATGTGTGTGTGTGTGTGTGTGTGTGTGTGGATGCTTGTACAGCTATAAACTATGGAAAATAATGAAAATAATATATGATGGGATGAGTTGAGCTTTATAAGTTTGTTATGAATTATTAAATTTAATTTTCTACATTTACTTGACTGGCCATATTCATGCATTTTGCACAAGTCGCACACACATGCATTCACAATCATACATATAACAGACTCAGACACTGTCACAGTCACAAATACACATGTGTAAATATTGTTATATATATTATATATACATTATGCCATTAAAACCCACACATTCAACCATTATGTTTCGTGTGTATGTGTGTGTGTGTATATGTGTGTGTGTGTGTGTGTGTGTGCGTGTGTGTGTGTACATTGTGTATTCATATATGTTTTCATCTCTCTACATTTACACATACATTACACAACATATACACACATACAATGCATCGATCAGTAATTTCCAGGACTAAGGACTAAGTAAGAAAGAACACATATAAATATTTTTTTTTTTCTTTTTGCAAAACGCGATTCTATTCATCGATATAATCTCCTTTAAGAGAGCTACAATCAGTCCAACTTTCTAATGATATTTTTTAATAGAATAATTTACCAAAATCCTCAAAATAAGCTTCAGTTTCCACAACGACCTAATCCTTTGAAGCACATCTCTTTGTCTGAGGCATCCTTTTGACATTTACATGCAGATAACAGTCGCTGAACGTCAGATCTGAAGAATATGGTAAATGACGTCGACTTGTAACATGGCGCACTTGTATCATTACGAGCAAACATGGTATCGTCTTGGAAAATAGATTTATCGTGCCGAAGTTTTTGGGCAAAATAACGAATACAATGCTTATTGACATTTTTAGGCTGTCGTCTATCTCCGGTCGTTCTATGCGGTTGGCATTACGGGTGACTGTACGACTTCGTTAAAAATCAAAGCAAACAACTGATGAACTGTTGTTTTCGACGGAAGGATGAGTTCGGACGTTGTTTCGCCATTTGAAAAAGCTCCGTTTAATCGACGCATCAAATTCGGGGTTTCCCATTGCTTTAAAAAGTCATAACACTAAATACACTGTTAACATAATCGTGAACAAATACTCGAGATGGCAGCCTGTGATAGCGAATTTTTGTTTTGGGATGACATCTATACGATGTCAGTCCCGGAAATTATTGAGCTATGTATTACGTACTTACATACGAGTTCTTCTTTGTTTGTAAAATGTTTTCCAGTCATTCTCTACAGGGTGATACCGTTAATTCTCCAAGATCTGAATATACTCACATGTATGTTAATTCAATTATCGATCAATTAATGTCATCTGAATCTGACATCGATTTCAATCAAATTCCCGGCTGCGAAAAGTGTGGGTATAGGTCATCAAGCCTTTTTGCCTAAATCTTGTCTACCTAAGCTCGGAGTAACGCGGATTGGGACATTAAAAGTAATTTTTTTTTTACGCAATTCTTGTTTACTTCAGCTTAGTAAATTTACAATCCGATCTAATTGATAACCAAAAATATTTTACTGGTTTTCAGGCGACTAAAGTCTTTTTCCGGCCATAAAATTTTCTACATTGCGTATTTTAGTGCCCAGCAAAAAAAGAAAAACAAGAAACCTGCAGAGTTATCAGTTCTTCTTAAGCGAGTTCAATTAATTTGTCTCATAAAAAGTGGTTTGACTTTGTGACACGTTTTGTCATATCACTTACATTATTTTAAAGTACAGAACAAATCTCATCCTGCTCGGCTTCAAAATAGGACGCGTTGTAGTTAGGTGCGTTTACTTGTACTGTAAACAGATCATGTTATGTATAAACTTAGTATGTTTGTTAGCCAATATGTGTCTTCCTTAGGGTTTCTTTTGCGATTTTCTTTATTTATCAGACCGTCCGACCGATTGTCGTCTATTCGCTTGTTCGTAGAAATAAATTTTGAAAATTGGCCACTTTTATGAAATTTCAAACAAATGAAGCGGAGAACTTAAAAAAAAAAATTACGGAAACGGTTCATAAATATAAATGAAAAATTAGCTAAGATTAACTGAACATTTCCGATTCTGAAAAATCGACACCGTTTTTATATAAATTTGGTTGTATGGGATATGCTATTATTCTTTATTTTTTTTAATGCCTAACCCGTAAGTTGGAAAGTGTAACTTTTAAGTTAAGTTTAAATCTCATCCTACCCTGTTTTTACGGATTCTATATATATATACATACGTGTACGTATGTGTATGCGTTTGTATATGTAGATGATTGTAACAATAACTTTGCTTTTGTTTGTGCGTATTATATGTGCGTTTATGTGTATATGTGTGAGGCAATTAATTTTAAATTTTCTTATTAAAAACATTATTTGAATTTTAAGTCATTTAAAATTTTTCGTGTTTATACTGTGAAATGAGTTTTTCCATCAATGAGCAATTTGTTGTTGCTGTTGTTACTGCTCTTGCTGTTTTTAATCATGCATGCATGCATGCATGCATGTAGTACATGTACTTTGAAAAAGGTTTATTTATAATACCAAAAACTTAATCTTTTTGTGTTAATTTTATATTTTATAATAGGTTTAAAGTTTACCCGCATCCACACCCGTATATATACATATATATATATATATACATACATATATATATACATACATACGTATATATATATATATATACATACATACGTATATATATATATATATACATACATATACATACATATATATATATATATATTGGACGCGACAGAGTAGATGTAAATTACTCATTCATACCTTTTGATTATCATAGAGGTGGCTGAAGAAACAAGAAAAATATCTCCTTCGATTTATTAAAACACATTTACTTTTGTTTTTTCTTTTTCTTCCATTCATAAAATATTAATTCCAGAACATAAAAATGGCTGATAAGTAAGTTCCTACTGCATGTGCACTTTGATATGCGTTGACCGCGTTAAGTACTGCTGATGAGCCTAATATACCTAAAATGCAACTCGCGCACCCGCTCGTTATGTATTTCGTATATACGATCTGAAAAATAATTGTAAGTGCAAATATAGTTTTATTTATTACGTACAAAAATTAACGGTAAACTATTTTTATGTGTCCATACTCTGCCTTTAGGAAGTACTTCTTTCTTCGTTCGTCTCTATCTGTGTTCCTATTACCTGAGATTATCGGAGTAAGTTTGTTATTCAATAGAAGACAATTATATGTGCAATTGTCATCATTCGCTAGATGAATAGCGAACGCATTTTCTTCAATATATATTAAAGAAAAAGTTCACTTCATTTCACTTTTGCTGCTAGTTGAAAATGTTAGGTGGAAGTGAACTGTCGGAGGAGGAGTGTTGGAAAATTGAAGGAATGAGACTTGCTGCGCATTATGGTCTCAAACTATTTAAAAGATCCTGATAATTATGTTTGCATTAAGCACAGCGGTCGCATTCCAACCGCAGATCAGAGGTGGAACCACGCTATACGCGATTTAGCAGCTAATAAAAATATGAGTTACAGGCTAATAAAGGCAGAATTGGGTCGAAATGTAACGAGACGACATGTGCAAGAATTTCGTAAAGAATATATAGGCGAAACCACCCTTAACCCAGTGTCATAAAAACGCCCGTATTGCTTTTGCCGGCAAACATAACTTTTGGGTGGAAGAGTTCGCAAATATTATACTTGCTGTTGAGAAAAAGTTTAATTTGGGCGGACCTGATGGCTACCATAAATATTGGGGTCGATTAACGTGTTACAAGCATGACCATGACTGGTCCTTGGAGAATTACATAATTAGGCGTTCCGACAAGACAACGCTTCCATTCACGGCTTCCATCGCACGACTTAAAACCAAATTTTTTCAATCACGCGAACAACTTTTGCTGGGACAAATCTCTAGGGAATACTTTTCATAAAGATATTCTCAAAGTCTAAGCAATATTCTCCACTTAAGGGATCCTTAACTTGAAATATTGTCTAAATGGGAGAAGATTGATGTGATCACTTAGTGGGTTTTATACCATGCAGACTACACACAGTCTCTCTCAAAATATTGCATTGCACATATAAGTATTTGACTGGGGTACATTAAGAATAGCATGCTTAGCATTACATGGTTGAAAGAAGAATGTTCTTCAAAAATGATATATAAAATTGTCGGCGCTCTGTCACATAATTGTATCAGTACATAAAATTTGAAATGAATCGCATTAAATAGGAGAACATTAGCAACTCAATGGAAATTGATTTGATAGCGTCTTCGAGGATGTTGGTGCAAACCTATGTTGGAAACGAAGTATACCCTACCCTGTTATGTAGTTAATTGTGCTGTGCCTTGTGCATTTCGAGGCAATTTTGTACTATTAGAATTTTTTGTGGTTTGATTTACTGATCTATCTTAACACTATTAATGGATGATGGTCTATATTTATATTTTAATAGCCTAGAACCTAGAACTTGTATAATATAATTCTCATTCATTTCCATGTCTTGCTGATCTATTATTATTTGTTTGTAAGGTTGATATTCGTGGTGATATTGTTGTTGTTGTTGTTGAAATTTTATGAAAAGTTATATCCATACGATCGTGCGGTAGGGTGCAATGTAATTCTACGTATCTGCATCGGAAGTTACTTATGACTCCACCATATATTTCAATCTATCTGCAATATGTTTATTACATCAGTCTAAGCATTTTTTCTTTGTACTCTCTGTGTTCTTAATTAATCTGCCTTCTGTATCATGCAACTTTGCGGATCATGCTAGTCATTTCCCCCCCCCCATTTTATCAAAATTTTTGAAAAAAAAACTTAATTAAAAATATTCGTGTCTTTTATTACTTCATTATATGATTTTATGCGCGCGTAGATTTCTTTGTTCATCTTCTTGAAAAAGCTTTAATTATTTCCTCTAATAGTCTTACTTAATACAAATACCAGAACGATTGACACTTGACCTGTTGTCACTCGCCCAGCTAACTCAGTCGCTACAGCGTTAGACTGTTGTAGTCTTAGGGTCGTGGGTTCGGATCTCACGTTGGGCGCCACTCTTTTGTAACAATATTACATGAAATCTGTCCGTATGCCTAATCCTTTTTGCGGAGGACAAGGCGGTGTAGACAAGGCTGTGTAAGCAAAAAGCGACAAAAGGTCGAGAGGTCAGAGGGTGTAAACGGATAGCTACAGGTGTCATTGAAAAACCAGCTAGTTCGGCAGTAATGGGGGGTTGCACTTTTCATCCCATCGATGATTACACAAAAGAAATACACGTGCCGGCGGATGGCTTTTCTTTACGCCATCCGCCCTATGGTCTCCTTGAGCCAATAAATTTCGTGGGAGCGGAGAGGTGTTCAAAAGCTTCAAAACAAATGACAAATTCCAGTTAGCGAAGTATAAGCACCAGCATTATATTCGCCTTGAAAAGGAAGCTTTGATTCCCATAACCTCAAATCAATGCATAACAATTGCACAATTGTTAGTTATGCCGATGAGTAGGAAGGTTTCACTGATGTTTTAGTAGAACTTGGCTAAATATCTTCTATGGTTTGTAGGTTGAACTTTCTCACTTATGCCGGCCCTCTTTGTGAAATGATTGCGCCCACTTTCTAAGAGAATGTTTATATGATTTTAATATTTTTACGTTGTTCTGATCAATACCTGCTACCGATTATCAGGCTTTAGTTTTGGTATTACTGTAGAAGTAGTTGTAGAGACATATGACTACCAATTGAGCAACATATAATATATTTAAGAATTTAGCTTTCTATCTCCAATCTTGTGAAAGTGAAAGCTTGTAAGATTTGATGACGAAAAACAGATAGATTTGTTGATGAGCGAATAGGTAGGGTTTAATGTTATATTGCTAATAGATATGTGTACTGCGTTGGTCAAGAGTAGCTACAGGGTCTCGGATATGCAATTCTGAGTGTTAGGAGTAGAAGAAACAATTCAATATAATTTGTTTCCTTTGTGATGAGGATAAAAATGACTAAACTTTAGTCCGTTAAAAAAAGTTAGTCCAAAAAAGAGAAAGGTAATGGGTGGACGCGATAGTCAATAGTTGGGAAAGATATCCACTTAGAAAAGATGTCCAATGCATTTTGGGGGAATCTGGAGAACGTTTGGAAAACTTGATTAAAGAAATCTTCCTATAGCCCGCTGTTACTGATTAACAAGACTATTTCATGAGTTCATGTAGTCGTCAAGACATAGTCATCCCTTTTCTTGAATAGGAATGACATCGGAATGAAAGTTTTCTTTAGACCACGCAGCACTTGATTATCACATTGTTTTTCTTCCCATATGCTTCGATAACAATGAAGACGTTCAAAACTGTACCACTAACATCTTCGCTTAGAGGCACTGCGATATCAGGCGAAAATTCTCATCGTTTTAGCGTTTTAAGAGCCAAGACGGACTTATGAAAAATTCTGTAGCAAGCAAATCCCTTCTGTATACATACAAGGGTTCTTCGTTTCTCATACGACGAACATGAATACAATTAAGAAATTCTTCCCAGCTCTAAAATAATTACCAGATAAAAAGTCTTTACAACGAAAAACAATTTTTAGGATGAAAAGGAAAACTTCTGAAGCATTTTTCAACGAAAAGCTTCTAATCCGATTAATGCGTATTCAAATAATATACTTGTATATACGAAAGAAAAGATGACTGCGGGAGATCAAGTTTCTTTGGGAGACCCAATCTCCAGAATACGTAAGACAGGTGGGCCTTTAATTTTGCACAGACGATATTATTCATAAATAATTGCTTGTAGTTGACATACACGTCATAACAACAATAAATGTATGTTTGTCTGAGCTACATTTTTATATATAAGTATGAATGTGTGTTTATTTTCACATGTTTGTATAGAATGTGCATGGACATGTGTTGAGATATGACACTAAAAAGGGTTGAAAATATGCCATACCCGAATGCAAACACATATACACATAAACGTATATAAAGTGCTATCATAAGTTAGAAACGAATACAAAAACAGAAACACACACATGCCTAGAATGATGGAGAGAGTGCATCGAAAAGTAAAAAAAAAAAGAAAGCGACATGACATACGAGACATGCAGTAATATTTTGTAATGGAACGTAAAAGGAAAGTTTTCACTTCCGTTTCCGCCAAGTCTGCTTTCAATCCTGTGTTAAGAAATTGCCAACGAGCTTAAATTTCGTAAAATGCTGGAACGAAAAATTTAATAAAGATTCGAGTATTACGTTCGATCGGAGCGAGAGTTTAGGGGTGTATTTAATTAATGAATTTTGGGCGTTAAAAATTGAAATCTAAATAAGTAGCATACATACCAGTAAATGTACACGTGATCTTATATTTAAAAGCTTTTGCTATTTAATGCCTTTTATTTTTTATATTTTTTTAATTCATTAACTTTTTTATTTATTTATTTTTTTTGTTTTGTTTGTTTTTGCTTTAAGTTAATGTTCTTTAAAAAGACATTGAACTTTGGGGAGCCATTAAAAGCTTTTCGAAAAAGAAAAAAAAAAAAAGTGGAATAAAATAACTTACGAATCCTCCCTCAACGACCACACCACCGTATATTTTAAATTAACGAAAAATTCAAGCGACTACGTCGAAATCCAACTCTATGAAGATATACATATACATTCATACCAACATTCATTTGCCGACACACACAGACACACATGCACAAACAAACCCTACATTCTTATATATATATATATATCACCCAAATGGGGGATGATTATATGTGTATGTAAAATAAAACAAAAAGCTAAAAATAGAATGAAAAAAAAGCAACAACATCAACAAGAAGAAAAACGAAGTTCGGTAAAAGACGAATTTTTTATACCGAACACTTCATTATCTAAAGTAATATTAATTAAGAAAATGCGAAGAAAAACGTATAAAGACAGTTGGGTTAAGCTTTTCAAATAAAATTAAATTCAATTTTATACGTTTTTGGAAAGTGCTTGCGCGGAACTTTTCACTTGCGTGCATGATATGAAAAATTCTTTGATTTCGTATTCGATCAACGTTTTCAAGCGAACCTTAAATGATACTTTGCACACATCCATATATATGTAAGTATATATATGTGCATATGTAAATAGATACATATATATATATATATATATATATATATATATATATATTTCTCTTTGTGTGCGTTCGTGTATTTTTTCTTACATATGAGATTATATACATGTGTATGTGTGCTGAATGTACGTTGATATATATATGAAAATGTAAACTTATACATTAAAGAAAATTCTTAATGCAATTAATTTTTTTTTTATTTGCTTTTGGAAAATTTTAATCTTCACCATATTCTATATTTATATACCTACCTATGCACAAAGTTAATGTTATTAATTAAGCCTAGAAAATCGCTTTAAATTTTTCGTTAAAATCGTCGCCTGCGGGTATGCGCCGGCATATTACCGAGTATATGCAAAATGTATTCTTCTTTCCATTTAAGGGCCGCACGACTGATTTATGGGCGACAGCCTCACTTTACCATATAACAGAAACTCATTCTATTTATGTGAACATTTTCTTTTAACTTGGTTTTCTCGCTTACACTCTCAGCAGTTTTGTTCTTCTTCATAAGCTTTTTGTTTTTAACTCTTCGAATCGTTTTTCGATTTCGCTCAGCCACTTACAGCCAATACCCAAGCCAAGAACATATTAGCATTTTAGCTAAAGACATTTGTAATCTAATTTAATTAAACTGTTTTAACGCTGACTTATTCCACTGAATTAGTTGTTGATTGATTGTTGCTTTAAAAAGCTACCTCGATTTACTACCTAGTGCGATATTTATACCAAGTAGTAGTAAGCGTAGGATTGGGGCAATCGACTGATCTTGAACAATTCATTATCCGATTTCTTCATCTTTCGCAAAATACGGTTAAAAAAACGAAACAAAAAAAACGTATAAGTTTATAAACCTTATAAAGACTATATATATATACAAAGTGAACTCGTAGGCAAAAGTGTAACTAAACATCCGAAAAAAGATTTCTTTTCAAATTTGGTGGGGAATTTATTGGCGACTGTTTTTCCATAAGAAAAGCAAACAACAAATTTTTTGGAGCGATAGATGACTCAGGTTCCTGCAAACTTCTATACATGTTAATAATAAAATTTATTATTGGATTTCTCAACGTTTAAGGATTCCATAGTATTATGTAACAGAGCTGAACCTATCCCCACACAAAGTTCTTTCTTACGCCTAGAATTTCTTGAAGGCTCGGCATCAAATTAATAGTCAGCAGTAAGAGTTTCATTTAATTGATTCAAGTAGGGCATCGTAAGTGATGCTTAATTTTATTAAAATAATTTTGCAATTAAAACATGATGACTAAGCAAATATTTTACTCTAATGAATTTGCAACATTATCCTTTCATGATTATTATAATAAAAATAATAAAAAAGCGATGAAAATTTATTTTTACCAACGTGTTGGCCAAGGAATGCAGTAAACCTTTTTGATGACTTTTGGTGGCTACACTACTATAGTCTTGTAGTTTCGCTGCATACAAAGCAACTATTTTTATTATTTAAGTTCCTTGTGACGAAGGTATGCTAAGTTGGATTGAGTTAGGTTAGACGCTACTACTAATTGATTCAATATCATATTCAGAATTATTTTCTAAATCGATGTAAGTCTGTCTCTCCATCGCATGCCCCGTCCATGTATTTTTTCATTCAACCGAGAACTCACAGTTTACAAGATATTTCGATGAAATTTTATACACTGATATGCTTTGGCCCAAGAACGTACAAAATCCTTGCGATCGACTTGGATTTTCACGTCCCTAGATAACGAGAAATTTCGTAAAGGTCGTTATGTGAAAACTATTTCCCATTTTGAATGTTCGCTCATAAAAGTGGTTGCAAAATAGTTCTTTGGCATGCTCTATAAATAGAGAAGATTTGAACGGAACGGAAATCCTTGTTGAACCCTCCTCTTCCATGCAAACATTTTACCGAATATGAGCCACTATATGATAACTAGATATAAGTTTTAGTATCTTTTGATGAAAGTTGCTTTAAAATAATGACGTGGCATGCGCACTTACCGCGGTCCATTTGAACCACATGAGTCTATTGTTCGAACTCCTTTCGATGTAACGCCTCTCGCGAGAAGCGAGCCTTTATACCTCAATAAAGTGTAGTTTTACATATAGGCGAAGGATTATTTTGAACAAAGTTATGTAGGGTGTTTCACAGTTGGTTCTGCTCGACTATAAGGTTTTAATTTGTTTTCTTAGAAATAAATGACTGACGTCACTTGTACAGGACAAGTTTGCATAACTTGGATTTCTGGCGACCATAAACAGGCTTAATACCAACATATACGGCAACGTAGAAAAATATTTTTCTTACAACAAGAAATTTGAAATTTCGGGCCAAATAAAGAGCATCCGAGAATTGCAATTTGTTTCAGTTTTTTGGCTCGAAGGGTACAAAAAAATGTCGGTTTTGAATCGTATTATTACTGGGGATGAGATTTCAAGCACCAAAATTCATAGGTACGCCAAAGCGTACCATTCCCATTGAGCGCAAGATCGAATTGCTTTGGCAGGAAGACGATAAATGATATTTGGTGGAACCAGAAGAATATGATCTGCTATTAGGTTAATACCAAACACTATTAATAACAATATTCGACACCTCAGCCACCTGCCGTTCAAATAAGGGTTACGATATCAAGAAAAGCAACCCACGCTAATTATATCCTACGCCACTTGTGGCACAAATGTATATTAAGTTTGTGCGGATGTATGCAAGACCCACAAAGACTGGAGGTAGACTCACCTTTTGTTACATCGATCGATTTGAAATCATTTTCTGGATCGCTCTAAGCTTGTCTATTCTTCTGTCCATCTTGCTTTGTTGTGTGTAAACTACGCAATATTTGAGATATTTTGATACAATTTGGTACAGCGGCTGCCACATGTTGAAAATGTTTTAGATCGGACCAATTTTTCGGAAACTTCCCATACAACGTCTTATCTTCACACGCCATTATATGAATATCTGTAATAGGCGAACTGGTGTAGGGTGTTTAATGATGAGCCGCGTTCCGTGTTTTCAGTTGTTTTTTATATGAAATTTGTCCATCTATTCGCAATTTACCGCTAAGAAAGGGGAAATTTACAACCAACAACCGCGCGCACTTTTTATTATTTTTCCAGTAAAAAAAGAAGAAGAAAAATACATTTCCTAATTCTACATCTACATATGTATCTATCCCCCTATCACAGCGAGCAAAACTTTTCAACCGATATTTACTAGATAAGTTATATTAAAATTTGTTTTGAGGCCAATAAACAAGCTTTGAAGTACAGCGCCTGAGGCTTATATAAAAGATTGCATAGTTTTTTTTTTCTTAATTATTGTCGTACCAATGCACTAGTCTACCCAATTTTTACATTGTTGAGCTTTTGTTTGTTTTCAGACATTGACAAGTACTTGAAGTCTGAATGTCTGCGAGTGTTTTGATGAAAATGAAAATTTTAAGTAAAACTTCAACTTTTATTGATTAATGTTTGCAAAAGCTTTTATCTATTGCTGGGGTATTTGTGTGCAGATCCATTTGTCAAATTTCACGTTCGTGTTACCAGACTAAACTGTAGGCATCCATTTTGAAAAACTCTGAAAAACTACTATCTACCGATATGTGCTATATAGACCCTTAGTATTTTGATGTGAGTTTCTTCTACGCGTTCCCAAGTTTTAAAAGAGGTATAGAGAACTTATTAGAGTGGCCGAACGAGATAAAAAGAGAGAGAAAGAGAGAAAGCATGCAGTGTTGAACATCGCAAAAATTGAACTAACCGCTGAGAGGAGCATGCGGCCAATTTTCGAAAATTGGAAAGATCTCTTGCGATCATATATCCCTTATAAAGTTATATTCGCACTGAAATCCCATTTTATTACAGTCTCGTTGTTTCTTTTTTAATTTTCACTATTTGCTTATAGAGACAGAGAGAGAGAGATAGAGAGAGAGAGAGACAAAGAAAGAAAAAGAGAGGCAATCGAGTATTTTTCACAAACATTTCGAAAAATTAAACATTCTTCATCACACACACACATACAACTGTCGCATACAGAATTATAGCATAAATGTATACGCAGTTATGTAAAGGCAACCGATGTGACATACATACAATATTTATATGTATTTGTTTGGGAAGAAGAAAAAAGTCTGGTAAATGGTTTCAAATGACATGCTTCGACGTGTTTTTCCTGGTTGTCTTTTTTTTTTGTTTTTTGCTTTTTCTTTTCTTTCAATTTTTATTGTTGTAAATTTATGTTCGTTTTAAATTGAATTTTAAATTTATTGCTTTTGTTTAAAATGTGCGTTTGTGCTTGTATGCGTGTTACGTACGATACTTAATCTCGGCTAAGTGTATGTATGCGCGTGTGTGTATACATATACACATACAGAAGACATATTGAGCGGAGAAGGAGAGAAAGGATACGGATACACACTTTATATTAATCTTGATAGATGTTTAAAAGAATAAAATGAACTGTGAGCGTAATTTAATGAATTTGCGTTTATAAATCGCATATTAAAAAAAAAAAATGGAAAGCAAGAATTTGAAAATAGATCCGCTAAGAACAAGGATTTAAATAAATTTAATTTGAATTAATAACGCGTTACGTTACCTATAAGGATGACCAAAACAGTATAGAAGCAATCAATGATTGACACAAGAATTATGTGATCTAATGGGAAAAATGTTTTTTATATGTGTATGTAAGTGGGATGGGTGCGGTCGCGAATTAGAATTAAGTCAAGAACAGATAAGGGTCATTAATAAGCTTCGATTAGTGTGGATAACCTTTGCAATTTCCGGAGTTACGATAGCAAGACCATTTCAAATTTATTCGAATAGAATGGAAAATTAAGACGGCCACCGTTTCGGGTTATCGAAATAAGAATTGCTCGCAGAAGGTAGGCGTTAATTTTTACAATGTCCTTAACACGGAACAGTCACATATCATAGGAACTTTTAACGTCAGGTGACATTTCTGGAATTGAATATAACGGGCTCAGAGAGTGCTAGATAAGGCAAGGGACAATTGAGTGAGCAATAAAATTGACAGCACAGTGAACAGAAAGGCAGAAAGGGATACGGTAGAAGAAGAAGAAAAGGAAGAGAAAGCATTGAAAACGTGTAAAAACGAAAAGTTAAAAATGATGATCAATGATTAAAAGGATATATAAGACGGAGTTCAACCAAAGGTCAGATAAAAAAAGAGCCTCAAAATTCTCCTTATTTGGTCGCGCCTGTGCTCCGCTAAAGTTCATAAATGAAAATATAAAAGATAGTGAGTTGATGCCACCTGTTGTGCAAACAAGAGACCTTTGATGCACATGGAATAAGCGTTGGTTTCACGACTACAAAACTTTGCAAAGCTTCGATTTTCTGCACGAATTACTATCATTAAAATTTTACCATAAAATAAGCAAATAGTTTCTATCCGAGTTTCTGTTTGCATCCGTAAAGAACGTGGAACAATTAATTATACTTATGGGTAACTTTGGCGATCTTGAGACGAAAGAAAGACTTCCAAAGGCATTTATTCTTTCAGCGTATCCAACTAAACGAGCTAAGCTTTACGTAGATATTGCTCTGTAGAGATCGAAGCAAATGGTAGTCTAACATTTCCGAGTTCGTTTTCGAATCGTCTAGTGTCTGATAGCAAACATGACGGACGCACTAACTCTGTTCACAAACTTCGTTCCTTTCACCTCAATCATCGACGTCTGAAATCCTTCAGCCTTCAAAGCAGTCGTAATCGTTAAAATTTGTGCACCGCCATTACTGCTATTCCTCCTACCAATATTGAGGTGAAATATGCGCAAAGCAATGACAAATTGATGCGATCGAATGCGACTCATATGATCTGAGATCTTGTGCGAGGAAAAGGCTGCATCACTTTTCACTTTACCTAATATTAAGTCGAAGTACATCCTCTCCTCTCATAGAAATATATATGTTTCAAAGAATATATATATATATATATGTATACATATATACAAATTATTTTTTTCTTTGTTGTACAAAAATAAAGGAAATCGCGTTCCGACCCTTCCGTAATTAGCAAAGAGAAGAAACTTTTTTTTTTTCTTTAAAACAGAAATCAAATGTCAATGAACTTTTGCAAGTTGTGGTAGTAGTCTTAGAGTAAAAATGCCAAGAAAAAGAGACAAAAAGAAAAATAAAAATAAAACGAAGCAATGAATTCCAAGTAAAAAGTGTTGAAAAACATGCAAAGTAACATTTAGTTGCTTAGAAAAAATGAAAAAAAAAAGAGAAAATAAAACAAGACATGACGACAACCTGTTGAAATAACGAGCTTCTACTAAAGTATGGAAAAAACCAAAAACCGAAAAAAATAATATTAACCAGTAAACACAAAAAATGGAGAGGAAAAAAAGGAAAAACATAAAAAAAAGGTCAAACAACTCAGATGAACTGAAAGTCAACTCGAAAACTTAAAAGGATCAAATTGATTTCTAAGAAAACTACGACGGCACAACGAAACCAAGGAAACCCACACACAACTTACTGATGATATCATATAATGGAAAAAATGTAAAGCAAAAGAAAGTATAGGAAAAAGAAGAAGAAATACAAAAGAAAAAAGACTAACACTTAGACTGTCAGCAGACACAGACATCGTAAAGAGCACAGCGGGAAACGGGCTGCAAACAGGGACCCAAACCGAAGTCATATGTTTTACTAACTAACCAAATGAATCAATGTTAAAAAATGACAGAAGTGTAAAAAAAAAAAGGAAAAAGAAAACCTAAATTTACTTTCAAGGGTAAAAGCAAAGGATACACGAGAATCTGCTACTTGCACATTTCAATGCGAGGGAGAAAGCGTTAGAGCATAAGAGCGTATTATATGGCAGCCAAAGTACATTTAAATATGATGATAAGGAAAAAAAGGTCAAATGAGCAAAAATTTGTGAAACACGCACAACTTTCAACTGACACAAAAAAAATCATTATTGCATAAGTGGTAGAAAGCTTCATATATTTAGTGTTACGGGAACGTACAACCTTGACCTTTATATTTTTATTGTGGGTTTAAAAAACAAAAAAAAGCAAAAAAAACCCATAGATTTATCATTTTTTTTGTTGAGCTAAAACGCTCTCTACGCACAATACATGGTAAACATATTCAATGAATTTCGACCTTCATTCACTTTGCAAGGGAAATATGGAATGAATAACAAATACATGAACGTTTACTGCAAATTACGCCTACGGTTACGGATGACATTGATTGAAATATTAAATCAAGAATTGTTTCCATTCCGATATGAAAAGCAAATGTTGCTTGCTTCCAGGATTTATATATAAATATTTTTATTGCCTATTTTAAGTAATTAAAACAAAATATTATTACATTTTCTCTATTTCTCAGTTCAAATAGTAGCAATGTCTCTCTCTCTTCAGTTCAAACAAAAAGCAAAAATTGTTTGCTTGTTTGATTTTAAAGAATAAAATTAAATTTTTTCTCTCTACGTTACTCTACGTTACGTTGAAGAATAAGTAATACGAATTTTCATTACTGCTTTTAGGTGCCGTATTTAAAACGATTCGAATCAATGTGTGCCCGATCACCATCAAATTAATGAAATTTTACAAAATTTCCATTTACACACAACCCTACCCGTTGCAAGGCAAATCGGGCAACGTCGGTATGATACTGACTCTCTGGTTATTGCTAATCTTGTTAATTCCAACAGAGTGTTATGAACGGAGACCGCTCAACACGCATGATTAAGTGTTAAAAATGCCACGAGCTGTTGATGAAAATACAACAATAACTATCCTATCCTATCCTATCCTATATAAGGACGTCAGGGATATGCCAAAATGATAGTGATGACGATGGCGATGATGATGATAACGTTTTAAAAATAATAACAACAACAATAGTATAATAACAACGTGTGATATTTTGTTAATATATACGAGACGAAGTCAAACAATTGTGGATCAAAATAATATTGTGCGCTTGTTTTTCTTTTGTCTTTTCTGGAGCGCCTACGATCTTTAGGAGCGAAATAGCAAATCAGAGTCCGGGGTGTACGTATTTTATAAGTGATAAGTAAAAGGGTACAAAAAATGTGATTTAAATATTTCTCGGCGCCCTCCACAAGTCCATTGATCAAATTCATTTTATTGATCATTGACATGAGGAGATAAATAATTCAATTCCTGAGCTTGAAGCTTTTTATCCTCACCTCGTAAACATATACCTATCTATACATTAATCTGAATAAACATGAATGTATATATATATATATATCGTGTGTGTGGGCAAAATTGTGTACGCTTATGTACATATGCATACACATATATATATATAGACACGTAGTATCAATAATACACATGAACGCATGAATCTTCAAACGGATTGAATAGCAAAACTAGTAAGAAAATTATATTCGGTCGTGACCGAATCTTTTATATCCATCACGGTTATCCTAAAAAAGACAAAAAAAAAGTAAAAGAACTCAACCTTCATGCTCTCTAATATGGAATGGGCTTGGATGATTTTTTCTAATTTCAAAATAAAACTTATTTTCGCATAGGCGTGTGGGCGTTCTAGCCATGTCCTGGGGAAAGGTTTAACTCACTTCCAAATTCTTTTACATTTTCACTAACGGGCGAATGTTTACCGCAGTCACTACGCAGTTACACAGCTAGACATATGGGCAGACGTACGGATGGATATTAGATGCATTCGAAATTTGAAAATGACCAAGAATTTGCATACTTTGCGGGGTTTTTAAAGCTTCTTTCTACGCCTTATAAAGGTATTGAAAAAAAATTAAATTTTGGTACACCATAACACCACAGGTAGGCCTGGTAAATTTTCTTTCTTTTTGTCCTGGTGCTCCAGTATCGTCCATAAAATACTTGTTCAAATTTTTGTACATTTATCTGCTTTAGTTTATGAGTAATGAGCGAAAAACCAATTTTTTTTGAGTCCTCTTGAAAAACCGCGGTGTTCTCGGTTTACATGGTACTGTGGGCGTGTCCTTCACCCGATATGACCGATTCTCAATGCCAACATGCGAGCAAGAATTTTGAATGTTTTCGCCAAATTTAAAGTCGATAGCTTCATTTTTGCGGCCGGATGAATGTTTACATTATACAGACGGACAGACACTCAGATGGGCAGGCTTAAATCGATTTAGAATTTGATGCTGATCCTGAATGTATACACTTTGTGGGTTCTCTGATGTTTCCTTGTGGGCGTTGCAAGCGCTTTGACAAAATCAATATACCCGCCATCCTTCGTACTGATTGGTATAGCAACGATTGTTATGTGACGAATATGGCAAAAATATGGCGTAAGGTGCGCGCTTGCACTGAGCTGTTATCGAGTTCACAAATGTCATGGGAAGAAATAAGTGTTTGGAAATTAATGACAATCAATGCTTGCAGCTCCTCTCACAAATTTAATGAAAACTAACTTGCATTGCGCGCAAGCGGAAGAGCCTTTACAAGTTATCCGAATGAGTCAATAAATGGGAAACAAAATAGAAATACTAGCAGTTGAGTCAGCTATTACTGTTACCCTGATGACAATTATGGCCAAAACTTGCTTAAAACAAAAATGAGATAGTTTTAAATGACTGCATATTCCGTCGATCCAAATGCGAGACGAATGCTTTAACCGGTCTCACTAACGATGCACGGAGCCAAACAGGAGAGAGGCGAATACTTGCAATCAAAACCAGTGTTGCAATATAGGTGCATGTTAGCTCTTGTGTGGGTACAAGGCGGATATACAACAGGTGAACTTTCCAATTGGAATGAAAACGTTGACCTTCAATAAATTCTACAAACGGTAGACTTAATCCAACAAAACTCGACTCAGTTTTAATTAAAAAAAAAAAAAAAAAACAAAAAAAAAAAAAAAAAAAAAAAAAAAAAAAAAAAGGAAAAAAAAAAAAAAAAAAAA
>KK499766.1:3083454-3193160 GCA_000688715.1 Glossina pallidipes
ATTTTAAAAAAAAAAAAAAAAAAAAAAAAAAAAAAAAAAAAAAAAAAAAAAAAAAACAAAAAAGGAAAGAAAAGAAGCAAAAAAGAAAAAGCAGCACATGTTTGGAAAAACTGTGTCAATGTGTCTGCGGCATAGATAGATATATGTGCATACTATGTACGCCTATCCATTCCAGACTGTCATGGCAACCAGCAGCAACCTTAGCTTTGTTATGAATGTAGATCAAGTGGAAACTTTACTTTCGAATTAACCGCACGGCAAAGCATTCTGGCCATGTTCCATGAATCGTTACGAACGGACATGAACGGAGGGAAACGTTCTAACGGAGATGCAGATATTACAACAGCCTGCTGAATGCATACCCGTTTGAATGTAAAACATGAAACCTTTATTGTTGGTTCATTCGTTTGTTCGTTTATTCGTTCACTACAAAAGAACGAATAAATAAAAAACTTGAGTAACACACAATGAAGCGAATAGAAACCGAAAAAAAAAAGAAAAAAAAAATTAAGGAAAAAATAAAAGCCAAACTCTCTATTAGTGAGGGTTTTGCGAACAATAGCATTTACACTGAGCTGAGCATTGAATGTGTTAAAGGAAAAGTTCGCATTTATGCATATATTGTTTGTGTGAAAAGTCTGGCAACGAGCGCTTGCCAAAACGTGCTAGCGTTGTGCTGGTGGTGTACAGGCATGATGCAGGTTGGATTCCTAACTTTAACGCTAAACTGTGTCAGACGGTGAGCCACAATGCAGCTAAATGCCTAAGAGCCACTGAAAGTGCGACATTGAATGTCACGGCCAAAGTTACAATCAGATCCATTCAACGACTCTTTGCAAAAGTGAAACGTTGCATGTGTTTACAAATGCATGTTTGGTTCGAATCGTTGCAGCGAAATGTTTTACAATAGTTAATATGATATACATACATACACACGCACACACACACACACACACACATGCACATGCACACGTATACACATTTATATATATAGATATATATATAGATATATATATAGATATATACATAATATATACATATACATATACATATACATAATATATACATAAATGTAATGCATATATATATATATATATATGTAAGTTAATGGGTATGCGGCGCAATTCAATGAATGGTTATTTCAATCATGCACTTGCTTAGACAGAAAGTTACTCTTAGAGGCTGACAGTGACGGACAGAGAAAGCTAAAGCGAGAGGCAACACAGTAATAACATAACGACATCATCATCATCATCATAGTCAAAATCTCACCATCGAAGTATCGTCACTATCAGTAGAGTAACAAACCGTGCACACCGACAACGACGCTTAGTTCGGTTGCTTTTTTTGTTTCCTTAAAAGTCTCTAGCAGTCGTCATTGTGCAATATTTGCCTTTAAACGCAGTCAGTCAGACGCAGTCAGTTAGTAGTGCGGCTATAGAATTTTTTTCGAACGCGAAACGTGGATGCTGTTGCATGAATGAAAACTCATCTAAAAAAGCCCGAAACGAATAACTTTGCAAAACATGAACAACTATGGAGGGTACGCAGTTTTTCTTCCGCAGTCGTTTTTCTATTTTTCTATTTTTTTTTAGTTTTTATTTTATTTTTTTTTTTATTGTATTATTTTCATGCAAAAAGGAGACATTCGCTCAGCACTGGGAGCCGGCGTTCGCGTTGCCAAATCAACAACGTGTTGCATTCGGTGCACATGGCGGTTTCAGACATTGTCACATAAAGCAACAATTACCCATACATGCACATCCTGCTCTTTTCCCATCAGTTACCGACGCACAGCATGGCCTTTTCATATTGAGTGCATACGCTTATGTGTTCACATTCACAATAAACTATTTTTTCTTTATTTGTTTATTTATTTATTTTTTCCTATACAGGCAATCGCGTGGTGTTTGAAAATGAACCGTCACGTTGGCACACGTTTCACATAGTCTACCAACTCATAACGTCACACATTCGTTCACACTTCACATAAAAAGTTACAGATTTTTATTGTTACGTGTTACGTTTTATATTATTTGGACTGCGTGCTCAAATCTAACAGAACGCAACAATGCCATAAAAATGTTCATGTGTTGTTCACACAAATTGATTCCGGCTAACATTACTACTACTGTTACTATTGCTACTATTACTGCGACTGCAGATACAAACTCTGGGGCAAACGGGGAGCAATAAGTGATTTCTTTTTCTCTCTTTAGGTTGAAAACATTTTCCCGAGTGTTTTTTTTATGAAAATTTAACAAAAAAAACTTTCCCTAGACAAGTCGAGAATCGACCTTCAGAAGATAGGAAAACTTTGATTATGTAAGGCAATAACGACGACACTCTTCTCTTCGTCGGCGAACTGATGCCTGTTGATTGATGATGAATGAAAGTCAACGCTTTGCAATAGATTTGCGTTAAGGTAAGGGGTCATGAATTCAATCTAATTGAGATGACTGGGAGTTAAAAACAATCGTCATTTATTTAGTCAGTAAGAAAAGCAGAATGACTTTCATGAGGGAAGTAACAATTTCCGCTTAATTTATAGAAACATATGCCGCTTGGATATGACGTTTTTGGCGTCTAATGTGAAAGAGGATGCAATGGATGAACGAGAAGTAATGTTCACCATTAACGGTGACGGGATTTGATGACTTTCACGTGCCACTGTTGCTGATAAGGTCCACTTCGTTTCTTCAATCATATGCAAATACATGCACCTACACACACGCAAATATCAAATATCTGTATATTGACATTCGCATAGTAACAAGAAGTGCAAGAGAGAATTCAGATCCACATTTACATTTCGAATCATCGATCGATATCGATATCGATTTCGTTTCGATGTCAATGCTTACAATTTCACCCAACACGTAGTCCTGGGCAACGTTGCGCATGCAATGTACGCATGTACCGTGCGCGTGAAAGCCTACTGGTACATAAAATGCGTGAAATGGTTTGTCTTAGTCTTACGTATTTTACGTGTGCAAGTGCTCGCCATTGTCAATATTTCCTAAGGATGGCCATATTCTTTGTACACTCGGCTATGTTCAACTAACAAACAAACAGATAGACAGCCTGACAAGAGAGCAGCAATAACAACAAAGTAATCAAACTAAATAAGTAATAATCAAAGAACGATTCATGCCTGAATCGGAGACAACGACAGTCACTAAATGCTTTTTTAACTAAACGAATAACGTTTGTGTGTGCGGATGTGTATGTGAGTAGGCATTAAATAAATGCCGCTGGGAAATGTTAAATCGGTGACGACATACATCAACATGTACATACTCGTAGGTACATACGTGCAAATGCTGTAATATAACATATGGATAGACGTACATATCGTACGCATGGCAAGCAAGATTTACTCGATCTCATTGAGACGTGCACAAAATGTAAGACTGAAGTGAGCGAGCCCCCAATAAATAAAGAAATCATTTAGTCAGATTTGAAACGTATGCATGCGTGTATATATATATATATATATATATACATATATGTGTGTGTGTGTATGTTTAAAAATGTGTTTATGACTGAAATACAAACCGCACATAGTAATGCCAGCCAAGCAGCCAGCCAACCGTTCAATTCGGGAGAGCTAAAGCACATTCAAGTCATCGAACACGGACACATAACAGCATAGCGTGCTTTGCCAGGCAGTTGGCCGGTAAACAACCAGTCAGCCAGTCATTATTGTTAAATGGCGCCACACCGTCTAGCATGCTTTTATTCACATTTATCGCAAGTTCACATACATGTATGTATGTACATCCATACATATGTATGAGAAGCGATGTCTAAGAAAAAACTATATATATTTATATTTACGCACACACATACACACACACACACACACACACACACACCCATGTCGTAATCCAAGACGTCGTCATTTAAATGACGTTTGCTTTGACGACCACACATGCACATATACACATAAAATAAAGCCGCAATGCATATTTGCTATAAAGTTGTCAAAAGTCATTACTATTACTTGAGCTTCTTTTCGGTGCTTTCATGCTTTCATACTTTTGTACGGCAATGTGTGTTGGTTGTGTATTTGTTCGATTAGCAGTGGCGTTTGATGACTGAGCTAAGGTGATTCATATTCATTTGAAATAATTAAAAAAAAAAAAAAAAAAAACATTTTTTTTCTTTTTTTCTTTGCTTATGTGCTTGAAACATTTGTTTCGATAGTAAAGTGTCTGCTCTTTTCTTTTGAGCTTAATAAGAATTGCAATCAAGTGAATTACAGTTGTCTTAAGTTGGGGATCTTAGTTGAATAGTAAAGTTTTGAGCCAAAGCCTTCTTCAAAGAATGTGTGACAAAAAACATTGGATTGCGATTGTGAAAATTTATGATAAATCTATTCGTAATCGAAGCATTCTGATGCGGTATCGATTTCGCTGCACGGAATGTTATCGTTTTTTTTTCTTTTTTTCGTTTATGTATAAAAAATCATTAAAAGAAAAGTTCTTGTTTTGTTATTTTTTAAATCAACTACAGCTACGATATGTGAAAAGGTGTAAATGAGTAAAGTGGAATTCTTGTAAAATACTTGTCAGGGACTCGATTCTTTTCCGATATATAGCTAATAAAGTACAATTTTTGGTCGTCTTACCGAACCAGTGGTCGAACCGAGACTTCGGCTCAAACGCTGGACATCCTAACCACCGCACTAAACGATGTGCAGTACAGTTTTCCATAAAGCCTTAGACGCTAGAGCTTTAAGACTTTTATTTTCATATTTATTTCTTTGGCTAAATAATAATAATAATAATAATAATAATAATAATAATAATAATAATAATAATAATTTTTTTAGAATATTCTTTTTACTCTTTTCTTGTAAACTTACCCCTGTAGTTGGTGTTGCACTTCCTGTTGTTGTTCGTGCCTTGCCACGGCCACGACGTGACTCGGTGCGTACAGGTTGTCCATCCGGGCCGTAGACAATCTAAAACGTAAAACATATAAATCGTTTGTATGGACATTTTTTAAAAAAAAATTCTAAATTAAATTTGTCCTTCGTGATCATCCACCCACGATTTGAACGGTCAGGTAACGCAAAGGCGACTAAACCAAACAAAACGATAGCCTCTTTGCAAATTTGTTGTTACTCTGTGAATAGGACGTTAAGTTAAGATCTGCCTTTCAAATGTCATTGAAATCGAATACAATTGAATTTCAAAAGTCATGCTATAGGTTCGTTGGATTTTTACATGATTTTGGAATCAATTATTTATTATTCATATATGGATAACAGATGTAACAGATGTCATTTATATAATATATAACGATGGTAGTATATATCGTTTATATATATATATATATATATATATATATATATACATAAGTATTCCATTTTTTAAATGTTTTTTTACTTGTTTTCTGTCTTGTGTTTCTGTTTGATGCGTGTTGTTTGAGTCCTTGTATTATAAGTAGCACATAATAAGTAAGAAAATTACATTTGGTTGAGGCCGAATCCTTTACACCCATCACCGTTATCCTAAAAAGGACACATGAAGTAAAAGAACTAAATTTTCGCGCTCTATGATATGGAGTCGGCGCAGCTGATTTCTTCTACTACATAGTTGCACAGACAGACAGACAGACAGATTGACAGACGAACGGACGGACATGTGTAGGTGCATTCCAAATTCGAATTTGGCCAAGAATTTATATATTATGAAGCTTGCTTCTGCGCTTTAAATAGGTATTGAAAAAACAACTACACTTTCATACACTATAACATTGGGTAGGCGTGGGCACTTTTCTCCAATTTTGTGCACAAATCCAACAGCATCGCCCATAGAATATGGGTCCAAATTTTTGTACATTTATTTGCTTTAGTTTATGAGTAATGAGCAAAAAACCAATTTTTTTATTCCCTTTGGAAAACAAAAGTGTTCTCAGTTCACGTGGTGCTGTGGGCGTGTCCTTCTACCGATTTGGCCTCTTTTCAATACTAACCTGCGTACAAGAATTTTCCATGTTTCTGCCAAATTGGAAGTTAATAGTTTCAATTTCGCGTATGTGCGGATATGCTTAAATCGATTTAGAATTTGACGTTGATCAAGAATATATATATTTTGTGGGGTCTCTGATGCTTTCTTATGGGCGTTGCAAACGTTTCGACAAAATGAGCTCTCATGCTTCGGTGATGGGTATAAAAACACTGTAGTGTCAACATGGCCCACCATCAAATGCCCTACACGATCTCAAAGTTTTCCATCTATCGACTTTTCAACATAGGGCGTGATATGGGAAGTAATCAAAAACGTGCGGTCCGGTTCGTCAATAACATTCGTCCTCGGCGTAAAACTCATCAGTGTACCAAATTTCATCGAAATATCTTAAAAATTACGGCCTGTTGGTCGAACACAAGAAAACATGACAGACAAACGAGCAGAGCGAAAGGCAGGGTTAGATGGATGAAGAAAATGATTTTGAACCGATAGATATCATAAAAATTTGGATTTATCTGCCGACCTTTTGGATATTGCATATATTCGAACAAACGTAATATTTAGCGTATAATAAGCTATAACAAGTTTTGAAAGTAGAGGGTGATTAGAAGATTGGAAATTTGTTTTCGTAAATCTTAATCTTATATATTAATTTGAATACTTAATAATTTCAAAACACTGTTTTTATAATTATATTGTTTCCGAACTTTCTTTCATCAATTACTAAAAAAAAAAAAGCTTTACAAAATGTGTTTTAAAATAAAGGATAAAATTCTCAATAATTTTTGTCTTCGCTGAACATTCAATAAAACTTTTAAAACCGCATGCGTTGATTGAGTGGGAAGGCGTTCATTTACGAGTGAGTAACGTTTATTCCATTTACAAGCGAGCATTATTATCACTTGAACGCCATCTATATATGAAAAATTAAGACATAATGCTGCAGTAAAGACACACACCATTCAGAAAAAGTTTTCGTATTAATAGTCGTTAAAATTTTAATGTGGCAATGCTAACACTGCGGTTTCAAGTTAAGCTACTGCAATGCCGATTGAAGTAAATTGAGAAGTGTTTTTGTTTATTTGCACGTGGACGGCGCCTAACACGAATCTAATTAATTAAAACAATGAATTAATGAATGTATTTTTTTCATTTCTGCAAAACTTATTTGTGCGAGTTATATTCACTCGTAATCGAAACTCTTAAACCTAAGAACAAATAATAAAAATGAAGAAAATATGTATCAAAGCATGTATAGAAAAAGGATTTTAAAAATTCAATTTATTTTTTGATTTAAAGCTTTTCTGTAACTATTACCAAGAGATTAATTACTAGAATTATGCTTCCCTTGCTAACATTCAAAAATTCACATCATGCTCTATATATATATATATATATATGGAATTTTAAACATAAGATATATTATGTATATATATATTCACTCAGTGCAAAATTTTAAATATTCTTGAAACAGGAGACTGAGTATTGGCTTATGTTACTTACACTGCTCGCGATAATAATGCATGTAACGTAACAGAGTCACATTATATCGCATTAAGCTTTGGATCACATAGATCTATCTTTTAGACTGCACCTAATATGGAAATTTTCATGGCACATGAGGGCATTTATGATAATTAAGCATTTACATGAAAATAATAATATAATTTTTGGTATATTATTAACCAAGCGAAATGGTATAGCGTATCTAATCGCGGGACTTACAGCATTTTTACTTGTTAAAGTTAGAAATTAGTGTTTACCGGGGAACATACATTGAACTCTGTACCAATGAAGTGCTGAAGCTCAGTGTAAAAATATCTTTCCATATTCAATTTATTCGTTGCAAGGAGACCTCAATGGTTACATCATTATGAAAGGTGAGGATTGATCAATAACTCTTATCGTTACCTATTACATTATTGTATGCGATTCTAAGCCATCAACACACTTGGAGTTTTTTGTCGCGAAAAAATTGCGCAAGAAGGAAACCATAAGCAGATATATAAACAAACTTATATAAAATATGCAAACGAATGTTCAGTTATTATAATATAAAAATATTTATGTATGCGTGTGTGTATCTTAAGCCGATTCATCAATTGTATTAACCTTAAGCTTTGAAAACAGCTTTAAAGAGGGTAAACGCGAAAATTCTGATAGGTTACCCAATACAAAATTGGTTATCATAGAGCGGAGATCCGACCCAAAGGTGCATTCTATTTTGTTAGTCCTTTTATTTTAAAATTATAAATTTAAAAGAAGTTTCCCTCATCGGAGATAATAACCCGTTGAAAACTTTTACCAGTATTTCTTAAGATTACAATAAATGATGACGAAAGCTTTCGTGTTCATTTTCCCAAAAGTGATAGCGTTTTTTAATGTAATCGTATTTATAAATTCTTGCGCAAACCAACAACGAAATGAATGCTTTTTCACTTAGGAAATGTGCAAAAGAATAAGGAAAATGGTTGCAAGTTGGGCAAGTTGGTAACTTTCCAATGCGAATCTAATGCTTTCGCCATTTTCACGGGAAGCATTTCAAATAAGAACACAAGCTTTATACAAAGAACGCGCATTTTTGCCACAAAACAAGTCCAGAGATTGTCATAGACATGAGACTGCTGTCAATAACGTCAACTTTATGGGAAATGTGGATTGGAAATTTGATACGAAACTTTATCAAGTCCATCCGCCGTTACTTAAGAAAAAAGGTTTTGCATTTTTCGTACAAATTCCTCTAAAGCGTGTTGTCGTTTGCTGCTACGTATTTGACATTATTGACGATAAGGAATGTAAAAATGACGTCATCGTTATAGTTATGTTCTTAATGCATGCAAAACGTATTAAGTATTAGATGGGAAAGAGTTTTTTAAGACACCAATTGAACAAATTAATATTAAATGCTCCGGACAGAACCCCAAACAGATCGCGTTCGTTCGAAACAATCAAAAAAAAGAAAATGATTGAATGCCTAAAAATCTTCTGGAAATTGGGAAGAAAACGAAAAGCGACGTACTTTTTCGTGTCAGTTTTGGCTCGGTCCGATCGGTATTCCATATATTCTACTAAATTAGCTTAAGGAATTGCGAAAAGTTTTGGAAGACGTAAATGGAATTTGAAACATAAGATGTACTTGGACTTCGTATTTGGAAAAGTAAAGAAGAGCAGACGCTTTGTAGCTACACGCGAGACATGCGCGCATTCGTCGCATTCACAGCAAAGGAGTTGAGAAAAAGCTGCGGTCGTCATTGTGGCCATGTCAAGGTGAACGACGAAGGGCTGCGCGGTGCTCGCGCAGGAAAGAATTTCAACGAAACAATAGCTCTGTAGCCGAATAGTTTTATTTGCCGCATTTTATATTTTTGGGAGGGGTTTGGAAGCAAATTTTTGTATATCATCAGGACATAAGATGAGTTAGGTCAGTGCCTAAGCTGCTGCACGATAAGCAAAAAGAGTATGTTTGGATGAATATGATGCCAAATCAAAATGACTTATTGAATTCATCTAAGCTTGTCTGTTCGCCTAATTGTTTGTTCATCTGTCTAAGGCGGTGTATGCTTCCGTTCAACTTCCACTTCGCAGCTTTTCAAATAGTTTGATGAAATTTTGTATACCGGCACACAGTACACACGTGCAGACGTGTGAAGGCCCATGGACGAACACTATTGGGAATGTTTTAGGTCGAACCACTTTTTCGCCCGCTCCCCATACGGCACTTTATTATGAAAAAATACTGCGAAGTTATACTACATCGGCATTCTAAATTGATTGATTGATGCGGAAAGTGGTTTCAGTCACCCTACGGAAACTGAGCCTTGATATGGTAAGAAGACCTAATTTTCAATATTCCTTGGCGTAAATTGATTCATAATAATAATTTGACAAGGAAATTAACTTTGCGGAATGTGAGCCATGTAGGTATATTTTTTGCACTTCAGCTCAGATGAGGATTCCAATGAGAAATAAGCCTGTGTATGGTAAAACTGAACGATTTTCGATATTTTATGACGAAAACTGAATCGTGGAAGCAATATGATATAAAAGCCAGTTGTATCAAATTTGCATCGCATGCCATGGATACGTTGCCACGATATGTAAATTCTTATATGCCAGAAAGGGTCTGATTTTTCATATTTTATGATGAAAATTTGTCTGTAACAGCAATTAGACATAAAGACGAACTGGACCACATGTGAATCACATGGATTTGCTTCATAGACTTGACTCGTGAATAGTCAGCCCTCTAGCAAAGGGGTTTAATGCTTAATATTTTATGATAAAAATTGGTCCACAGTATGTAGCATAAGAATTAACCGGTATTTGGGTATTTGGATCGTAAAGGGCAAAGTTTAATTTCCAATTTTTTGTGATGGAAACGAATGTATGGCAAGTTGGCTAAAATTGAGAACACGTCGGTGGACGTTTTGAGCTTTCCTTCAATATAAGGGCTTTCATGAAAAGTATGCCTTCATACAGAAATAATTTGTTACTTTTGATGACTTGTCACGAAAATGAATGAACGACTGTGTCAAGTGAAGTGGTGTGCGTTATCTAAACGCCGTCCTTGCCCGACTATAATGATCTTACTTGCTTTAAATGAGGGAAACTATTACTGATATCGGCACACGTACTTATCATTCCATTAGCTGTACATGCACTTGATTGGTTCATAGCGGAATTTGAGTTCGCTATGTTTTGTCTAAGAAATCATGAACATTTTTTCGCATCCCCATCGTCAAGTTACATTCGGCAACCAGGTACTTTTTTCTATCGATGAGCTTAACATTTGCAGAAAATCCGATAATTTTTTTAATTTCAAAAGTATGGTCTCAACGTTGTACAGTCAACTGAAGTGAACCCAGTTTCGTGTAATTAAGATGAGGAGAAAGTTTGAGATCGTGAAGCAAAGTTTTGAAAAGCAACAAGTTCGAACTCAATTCAATCAAACATACATCTATTTAGCCTAACCTTAATTGCTTAAAGGATCTTAAGTTCACCAAATACGTTAAGCGCATTTTCGTTTAGTGAGAGACTTGGCGATTATAATTGGCTGAAGCGGTTAAAGTCAAATGCAATTCCTCCGTAGTTCTCTTATCAGCAATCAGAAGTTTCGTGTCCGCAACGATTTACGATATTTTTAATCCAGATTCTGACAAAGTCCGCAACGATTTTTGTATGAGTCTTATAAAGTTATTAGCGTAAAGCGATCTTTAACTGTCACGCTAATCCATTCATGGAAAAGAGTTGGAAGGAATGTTTAGGGTCTATTCTCTATTCCTCATTATATTTAAACTCTTCGAAGTCTATTGGGATATATGTAAGTAAGAGACCGACATGCTGTCATAAAAGTGCTTGGGAGCGAGCATTTCAAAAATTAACTTGGAATCATTTCGCTCTCTTCTAAATCTGATAAATTCGCATGACTTAAATGTAAGGGCTTTCGAAACAAAAGTCTGGAACATTCTCGTTCGTTTCTAATTTCGGGAAAATCGGATATCAAAGCTAATCAATCGGTTTTAAACAACACAGAACAGTTCAATAAATATAACGATTACTATGAAATAATAAATGCGCATTAGCGAATTCCGTAGCTCGCTTGCGACTGGCTGTGCAGTCGGTAAGCCTTATGTCTTTACCGAGCATCGAGCATTCATTTTAGCTACGTGCAAAGTGAATTCGACCGCGTTGAGATTTGAGCCCGCGGAAATTGACGCGGTAGTCACGATTCTTATCTACTCGGCTGGTCATGCTACGCATGCTTGGATGATTCCTTTTCAATCTTATCGAACGCACAGTAGCACTTTCTGTGCATGAATATTCGGCTCGGCAAGGAACGTAGGCAGACGTGTCCCGGATCAATTCATGCTTTTCTTTCTTTAGGGTTGTTTAGCTTCCATATAATAGTCTGATGAAGATAATCCTTAGTTTTAAAGCGACTTAATAAATAGAAGCAAATGTTTCGTTCCCTTCGATTAGCTGACTAGGGACCCCCATTCGCCTGACCATCTGTATCTTTGCCATTCTATGCTATTTGTAAGTGTGCAGCATGGTCTTTTTGAACTTATATTTAGTTGCACTCTTGAATTTTCGCATCCAAGATATTTCGCGAAGCGTCAGGATGTTTTGTAACGCTTTCACAATTCAGTTCATTTTCATCCCGTGGTAACTTGATCATTTCGATGGCTTCACTAAATCGTAGATGTACATCCGTTTATATTCCAATACATATTGGACAAGGCTTTGTGAATAAGTAAAACTTATAGCCTAAGAAGACCAATGTCAGCGGTTTGTACTCGCACAATGGTGGGGGAAATGTTTGCGATCGATGGGCTTTTGCGAAGCAGCCAATTTCAAGTTGGAAAAGTCATTTAACGTTATTTGGTCTGTACGATGCATTTTATGTGCGCTACGATATGGGATCGATGTAGCGAATGCGAAGGATGATGGTGACGATGAGTTTTCGCTTTATCTTGTAGTTGAGTTTGGCACATAAATTAGCTCAGTCAGTTGTATTATTATTATTATTGTTATTATAAATTTGGCCAGAGAATAAATTCTAAGACTAAAATGTTTTAAAGGACTAGCGCATCTAAGGCCTTCGATTTTATTAAAAACTCTAGCGCACTTTGAGATTTGAACCTACGACCGTTGAGTTGGTGGTCGAGACTCTTGCCTGCTCGACCACTCAGGCGGATCACAGTCGGCTGTAAATGGCAATTGTTTTGTCTTGAGACGATTTCGGTTACATTTCTTGCTTCTATTTCTGTTTCGCTTTGTTTTATTGGGAAAAAAGAATTTAAGTTCGGATTATTTTGGATTATTCGACGATGAGGTTTTTGCTAATAACTGATTACTGCCTGATTTATTGTTTGACTATTGATTTAACAATTTGATGAAGCTACAAAAAGCTACCGCAACTTTTCGAGTCCATAAGTGATCTGGCGTCTGTTACGTTAGATTGTATTTAGAAAATAGTGTTTAAAATGGGCGATCCGAATGCGATATAGTAAGACACACGGAAGTGTTAAGAACGATAACGTTTCATATACATACGTGACAGAGCGAAATTTATATATTTTCTTATCTTTCCGAGATTATCGAAGATAAGTAATGAAGCGATGACACAGAGCACGTTCCTTTATGATCTCAGAAAGTGCAGAAAGGATCTGGTCTTTAGCTGTTTTTACTAACATTTTCTTCCCAAAATAACGAAAACAAACAAAAGGAAAAAAAACAAAAGCAAAAAAAAAAAAAGGAAAATGTTTACACCCGTGAACTCTCATTACGAATATGATTTGCACATATGAACGCGTGTGTGCCAAACGTGTCATTTTTCGTAGGCTGATGAATGTTTACGACATTGTATGTTTGTGTGTGTGAGTGAATCTTTATGCGTGCGTGTGTGTTTGCTCGCTTATGTTTAAATTAAGCGTAAGCGCACAAATGTGTAATGCATTAAAATGATTGTCATTTTAATTGTGGACGCACACATGTTACGAACGAACATGTCTGGCTGGGGTTTTATGGTGTTTACAGGAATATGTGTTTGTTTGATTTTAAGCAACGCACACTCTATGCGTGCACTTTATTGGCATTACGATCTACTTTTGTGTGCTTTTGTAGCTGTTCTTTTATTTATGTAAACGGTAGCGGAACGAGATGCTATATATATGTATGTATAATGACGATGCTGCTGCCACTGCTACTGTTGCTGCTGATGTTGAAGGTTTATGACGTTGTGCGTATGCATGCATGCAAGCATGCATGTGGTGTATAAAATGCACACAAGGCGAATGCCAAGTACTGCATACGCACGCACACATATTTTAAGAACCCCAACGAAGTGTTTGCGCATTACTCAGAACACAAAAAAAAAAAAAATAATAAATAAATAAATAAATAAAAGTAAAAAGAAATTTTATGCGGTTTTTCTCTTCTTTTTTTTTCATTTTTAAATAGCACGCAATAGCACGCTGCAAAGCTCATAAAAGTAACAGCTTGCACGACATGCGAGTGCGCAAGAGTGCGCATATACGCACATATACACGTGCGTGCGTATATTTTTAAAAAATATGCTTAACATTGTGCATGCTTAGGAAAGCAAAATTCGTCCAAAAACACATTACTCGCTACTATTCGTAACCAATAGTAGCAGTACGTTGCAGTTGAAGAAATGTCATTACCGCATCTAAAACGCAATACAATACAACACACAATACAATTTAAATACTGGTAGGGAATGTAGGGAACGCTAAGCCAGAAGAAGAGTTAGACTTTATTAAATACATGGACAGACGATGTCTTCGCAATTCAGAGTGCAATTGAGTTACGAATGAATGAATGAATTTTGATTTTCAAAAGGTTCAATAACGCAGTAGTTGCCACAGCTTAAGGACGTACGATTAGTGCAGTTAAAGCAATAATGTCGATATCTATTCTCTATTATTACATTTATTTTTGCCCGTGCGTGTATTTGTACATATATGTACATGCATATATAAATAACTATGAACGTAATTCTGTGTACGCCTTATTAGTTCTCATGGTGAAGTTACAAGTAACATTTAAGCATACTCCGACCGACACATGCGTATGCAGATGGTTATATATACTCTCGTATATAGATTCTATTAAAAAAAAAAAAAAAAAAAAAAAAATGGATTGAGTGACACGTTTCCTTTTAAACGCTCCACCGCTCTATTGTCAGGCATTTCTCTATGATTTATATTCTCAGACTTGTTTCTTCTTTCCCATGAACATTCCCCATTTATGTACATATGTACATGTACATATGAATGCGGTAGGGTTTCTCTTATTGCTTTCACTTTCGATTTTACCGGAAATACTTAAAATACATTTATTTTTATATCTTAAATAAGTCTTTCGATAGCAATGGCAGAAGGGTTTATTGCTGTTGCTTAGACACCGACGATTGAGGGCATGATTCCGTTTATCTGCTCGAACAGAGATGATATCCTACGCTATTCCATTATTACATATATTGTGCATTACGTACTTGCATGTGTGTGTTCATAATTCTTTGACTCTAAACAATTTATAGATGATTTCAAGTTCAAAGTCATTCGTCATCGTATATATTGCGTAGGTAGGGTAACTACGATAATCATTTTACTTATTCTTATAAGAAAGATGGCAAAGAAACCTACTTTTTGCGTTATACGCACACACATTCATACACAGTCTTCTTAAAATTAAGGATATTGCGGGTAAATGCCAAGCGTTTACATCTGTTATCTGTGTGCTAATGCGTTCATTTCTATTTATTTACTCGCATAGGCATATGAGGACATTGACATTGTCCTAGAAAATACGTAATGTACGTAACAGTAACAGAGCAAGAGTATAAGAAAGAAGTGACACGATTGTGCCATCATTAACTTAAGAAAATAAATAAGCTAAACACACACACACACACGCGCGCGCGCGCACACACAAGCACAGGCACAAGCACAAACGTAAACCCAAACGCACACACAATAATGTTTATTAATGATCATGCGGGCAAACGTAGACAAATGAATTATTGACGGACAGATGTGAGGGCAGTTAGGAGAGAATTTGTTCTTCTTCATCAATACATTCTATGATTCTATTCTACACTGGAAAGGTTATGAAAATAGTAAAATAGTGAAGAAGGAAAAAACAAATTTAAATTTTACACCCGGACGAAAGTGATTATTATCTGTCCTGCATTACGTCATCTAATGAAATCCTCGCGTATTTTTGTTAAAAAACAATGAAAATTATTTAAATCATATACAAAATCATATACATTTTCATCACATATAAAATCTGAATTCCTTTAAGAGATAAGCATTTCCTTTCGTTGTTGTACAAATTTATCTCGCTTTTTTCTTCTCCTTCTTCTTCATTAAAAAAAAAAAAAAATCGATGAGATGATAACCAATCAAAACAACAAGACGGGAAATTAAAAATCAAACCACTTAGATAAAATGAGTTCTCCCCAAAACGCTAAATGCGCCCTTAATCCGGCCGATAAATTGGGATTTTGGGTATAAATTCAATTAATATAACATATTCCATCATGGAATTGGATTCATATTGCTGTTTATGAAGACGCCAGTGTAAACCGAACTTGTGGTATAAACGACTATTCTCCCACTCGAGTAATTTGTCCAAAGTTATTTGGGTTCTTTTGCTTAAATAAATAACTGGCCATAGAGAACAACCGAGCGTACAACAGCAACAGACACAGCCGCAGAATAGCCATTTAACATTGACAGACAACGTCTTTTTCAAAATGCCATTTATGCGTACAATTGTGGCTTTGAACTCTTCGGGTGCAACACGGGAGACAAGACCAAATGGGAATCCTGCATTGAAGCGGTTGCTTAAACCGAATACTGTCATATTGCCAGCTCCACGTATAATAATTGGCTCTGCCACAGGGGCCACTGTCTGATCCTCATAGTGCTCCTCCAATTGATCTTCCGCGTAGATAGCATCAAAATCAGCCATTGACATTGTTGAGGGTAATTTGAGCGCAGAAAATGATTTTTGAAAGAAATGTCCGCAAAACAAAAAGGATAACAGAAGACCACCACACTAGAGAATAGAGAGAGCGTCGCCGATTGTTATGAAAGCAACAGCAGCAGCACCAAACGCACACGTTGATTGGAGTCAATTTTTAGCATATGAAATGGCAATATTTTCGTTTTAAGGCAAACGATTATGCATTTACACAAAACACAACGCCAACACCATAAAGCACTGGTGCCTAATGCAATTTTTGCAATTACGTGTATGGAGTGTAGTGCTGGAGGGTATTTTTCACTAAAACATTCAATTGTAAACGTCTTTACTGTTTCTTTTTTTGAATTATTTTAAAATCAATTATTTTCCCCACCTGACAGACGTCAAAATTATAAAAGTTTCAATTTTCTTTTGATTGATATTCCACATAAATGAATCGATGAATTCAGAATGAATTTCTCAATTCAACCGATTTAAGTCTTTCCGTCTGTTCTTCTCGGTATCGGTCTATGTGTATATTTTTTATAAAATCTTAGATAGTGAACTATTTTGGATCAAAGACGAACATTATTGAAAATAATTTGGATTGAGCAGCCGATCCTTTATGTCCATATTCTGAATAGGGTGTGAACAAAAAATATAATTTTCAAAATTTTCCGACAAAAAATATTTCGGGACAAGAAATTGTTGTGAGAACTTTTGATCGAATAGCCTCTCGTATAAGGATTCCCATGAAAAGTACGCGTTTTTATGAAAACAAAAAGTCGAAATTTTCATATTTTATTGCAAACGTTGGTCCATAATTGTTTAGTTTAGGTTACGTAGGTCAATTTGTTTGACTTCAAGACGTCCAATGATTCTTATGTCAGAAGTATACGTCTGTTCAGTGACATTGTCTGACCTTGAACACTTTATGACGAAATAGGTGAAGAATAATGAGATCTTTGAGAAGAAAACTATTTTGGAAAATTGGGATGACGTCCGTTCACGAAAATAAATGAATGAATTAAGCGAACTGTTGTAGGGCATTTAATGGTATTTAATAACGTTTTTATTTTTAAAAAGTTTGCAGAAAGGAAATTGTCGTACAAGTGATTCCATGCACTCGATTTTCAATAATATGCGGCGTCCCGGAGCGAAAATGCCTATCGTAAATATCCTAAAAATCTACGATCCTTGAGGTTGAATACAAAAGCACTTGGACGGATGACAGATAGGAAGATAAATAGACAACAGAGAGAAAGTTAAATCGATTCATAAAATACTTTCGAATTAAATTAAATCGGTTCAAAGGATTACTCAAAATCGCGATATGATAGAAGGGAGACATAAATGAAGCCCTTATGAGCCCTTCTGTTACAAATGAAAAGAAAGCGAAGAATTTGTCAACACCTACTGAAGGCTTTCAAAACAAATATATTACAGTGCACGCTTGTAATCCTTCAAGGACAAGCTAAACTTTTGTACACAATTTTCCCATAAGATACCCTATAAGTAACATGTATATGCCTTTCTATTACCATAACGTAACCTAATTATTGATAAGTACACACACGATCTATCTACTATCCATCTAAAAAGTCTAAATGTGCAACGAGAGCCTGAAACTCGAAGCTTGATGTTTTAAGCGACGGTCTGCGAGCGTAACTATTGACTGAAATACGTTGCATGCATTGATACCGACGACCATTGATACGAACGAACTTTGCTGCTCACATTGATTAAAGCGCATATACATATACATTTAGTTCATGGGGTCTTCCCTCTGTAACTTTAACAAGGACTTGATGAACTTAATACACGACTCCCTGTTGTGGATGAAAACGGAAAGAAGCGTAAAACATATCGAAAGTTTTTGCACTAATTTGTATATTCATCTGCCGTAACGAGCGAAACAAAAAGCAGCCTGAAGGCGTCGTAACCCAAAAATGTGACGAAACGAAAAAAAAGGTGAAAGAGAACGGAGTAAAAGTAAAGAAAATAAATGCAAGCAAAAAGAAAAAAAAAAATAGAAACAAAAAACGCAAAACTAAATAAAGACATTAAACTACTGTCGGTTTGTGAGTGTACAATAATCATATAAAATACATATATATTTTTTTCTTCCCGAACACATTTAAATTACAATCTATTCAAAAAGGTAATAAGTAAATGTTAAGGTAAAGTGAGGAAAATAACAGAGGTTACCGTAACAATATAACAAGACGGACGGACGGATTTAAAGAAAATAATTTAAGAACGACTTAGTATACGAAGCCTTTTCAATCTTCTAATGTCGTTGGAGAGATGTTAACAAAGCATTTAGGTGGTTACTCAGTTTGAGAAGTAGTTCTTTCCGATTTTTTAACACGGATGATGAAACATGCGGACGATCTTGAATAGTTCTGTTACCAAGGTACCACGAGGCATTGACGTCGATAACACGTCGAAGAGTCATCGATTCATGCTTCTAAAGAATTTCGATATTAGAGTCATCGGCCCGTCCCCACAATTTAATCCCATCGCTATGAATAGCTTGGAGACTGCTCTTGCATAAAATGCAGTTTTTTTCTTTTTTTTTGATTTTCATGAAAATTTTTTAACAATTTTCACAATTTTTTTTGTTTTCGATATATATATTATTCTAAAATTGATTTTGAAATGTCAAACCAATTGTTATGTTTTTATGTTTCCTAGAAAATTGTATTTCGAAATCATATTTTTTGTTGAAAACGTATGGAAAATATAGCACAGCTTTCATGAGACCGCACCAACAACACATTGTGAACGGGTTCTATTTTTCATCGAATCTTCCGACGCCGATGGCTTATTTTCAATCAAAAAAAAAAAAAAAAAAAAAAAAAATTCCGGCAAAAATGTCTGAAATAACCTCAACGTAACATGTCAATAAGGGTAAATGACATACATATATTAGTGTACTGTCTATATATGAAGGTTAGTGATGTAATCAACACCTGTCCAAGGTAAATTGTTAAATGTTAACAAACCAAATACTTTAACTCATTTTTAAGCTTCAAATAAGCGAAGCGGAGAAAACACTACGCAGCTTAGTTTTGGTTTTCTAAATAAAATTTTCAGATCGAGATGAAATGAATTCCTTCTCACTTCACGCTAATTCAGAACATATAAGAATTGCGATGGACACTTGAATGCCTTGCAAGCATTTGCGATACCCCTGAGCTGAATACACACTTAAAAGTGTGTACACAAAAGTGCAGGAAATAAAACAAATAAAAAAAAATAAAAAAATTCAATAGTTTTTTTTTATTACGCTGCTTATGTTTATGCGAATGTTTGCTTTAGAATTTTCAACAGCAAGACACGACCGAAATGAAATTTTGAACGACGTAAATGGCCACCGGAGTCAGTTGACACACAATTTCATGATTGCTATCTCTATACTCTCGTCGCAATATTGTCACATTATTAAATCGTCAACAAAGTTAATAATTGAGTACAAAAAGGGTTCGTCAAAATAATGAATGAATTAATGTCGAATTTCAAACCAACACACAACAGTAACGCAACAGCACAAATGCCTTTTTAATCATTTTACCTAACCAACCATTTGTAAATGTAAGCATACATACGTTAATGTATATGCATTTCTATGCGCATATATATGTATGTATATATGTGTATATATATGTGTGCACGCAAGTATTATATAATGTGCTGTGCAAGTGTTTAGTAGTCATCTTAACAGTAAAAGCCGTCGTTTCGTTTACCTTGTTTATTCTCAAAGACCAAAAGTAAAAACCGCAACACTTCATCAATTCCCGTATAAACCAACAAGCAAACCAAAAAACATACAAAAAAAAAAAAAAACAAGACCTCGCACCACATCACTGTACCAGTTCACATAAAATGAACCCTTTTTGTTATATTTTGCTAAGGAAACACTCAACACTCACGTAAATTTATTTGTGTGCTACGTTGAAAAACTGGTGAAACCTGACCTACGGTAAACCAAAAAATTTGTACAAAGAGAACCTAAATGTGTTAACCGTAAACAAAAACAATGAATAACAACGTCATCGTCATCATTATCATCATCATTATCATTATCATCATCATCATCATCATCATCATCGTCAACATTATCAGATATCGACCAAGAAGTAAAATATGTTACACATGCAAAACGAATAAATTTTGTGCGTGTGTGCGTAAAAAAGTGTTTATGACATAATTTGCTATTGTGTTACACTTTACGCAATGACTGTGTCATATGGCTAAGAAGGCCCAAGAAATTTTACTGCCTGTGCGACCGATAGAATGCTAATTAAAAACTTACCTTTACATCTATTTACATATATTTAGCTATACAGCCATCCTATATATAAAAATGAATGTGTATTTTAGATAAATTACCCCTTTTTGGCCGATTGGCTGCCATGACAATCCATTGTATGGAAAATGATATAAATGTGATTAACTTTTACAAATGGAAGTGTAACGCAGAACATAGAAGCCACTGAAGCGACATACCACAAGATATGTATGCATCTGTATAGATGCCTGCCGACCTTGAAAGTTGAAACATCAGATTTAGTTTCAAATTCATGTCTTTTTTGGCTTTTGACAATTTAATGAGAAATCAAACGAATCGATTTATACCTTGCCTTGCAAAGGCGTGAAGAAAAATTATTATCATTATTATCATATTCCTTAGGGTACTCCATGCGAGTATTTTGTTGTCTGCAGAATAACTTAATTGCATTGCAATATAACATGCACTACCTATGCCAGTGTTATGCAGGCATTAAAAAAAAAAAAAACAAAACAAAACAAACCAGAGAAAAAGCTTTGTACATTATAATGACTCCAAGGGAAATTCGACCTCCTTATAAATGAATCTTTAATGCTATCACTGCAACAACAGTGTTGTTCAACCAAGAGCCAAGAGAGTTGAATTACGGCTTCTAATAGAAAAGGCTATGATATAAAAGGCTCTGTGTGCCTAAGTGGCGTTCGCAGTAAACTTTTCCGAGATGTGGTCTCTTGGGCAGATGAAAGGCTTACTTCAGAAAAACCTTATATTCCCTTAGGCTACAAATAAGTTCGATCAAACGTTACATACCTCAGATATGCTTTTAAGCGCAAAATGCATTCGCGACGCAATACGAACAATTTCACAGGACGAAAGAGGCAATAATGATGGCAGTGTGACAGTGTGCTACGCAATCAACGAAACTATCACACAACATACACAGTGTGTGGTCGCAATGTGATATTAACTGAAACAGTGACAGCACTATAATGGAAGACATACTTTGTGCTCTTAAACGAAGAAGAAGTAGACAAGCAGCAATAATATGGTGTATCCCGCTTAGGCCAAAAATTAGGATAAACGTAAAATAGGACTTTCAAGATTAACGGCATTCGGTAATAGCTTCTGCACTTGACATATAAAGCGTCTCGGCGTACGGTCTTTATTCCACTTGGAAGAAAGAAAATGATCGGAAAACCATGAATGTCTAAAGGACGTTCGTAGGAAACGATGCATCAGGTAAGCAAAAAGTGAAACGCTGAAGCTTAAAAGATTTAATAAAAAATGCCACGATATGAACTCTGAGTGAGTGACGTGATTTTTCGTGATTCCTTGTGCAGTGAAGAATTTTAAACGAGAGTTTTTTCTGTTTTCTTTTTTTTTTTGTTTAAGCATTCGAAGGCGAATTAAATGAACTGAATAATCAGTAAGCAATTTATTATTGCGTATGGTTATGCATTGAGCGCATATTGTAAAGTAACCTTGAATTCCCCACTAACGTTATCTCAGCGAATGTAGAAAAAAGTACAGATAATTTCAAGGTCATTATAAAAAAAGAAGAAGAAGATGAAAAACAAAGCAAAGAACTTTATTAAAATCCCTTTCGACGATATGTAAAGAGAAAATTAATTTTGTTGCGTTAACGCCAACCTAGCGATACGATTGACGAAGTAACTAAACTAAAATGAGAAGAAGGGGACAACGAGCAAAGTAGTCAGTGAATTGCAGAAAATTGCGGTTAAATATATGCTTACGCGTCTTTCCTTCTCTCTCTCTCTCTCTCTCTCTCTCTCTTTCTTTCTCTCTCTCTGTCGCTGTGTACATTTTTATGTGTGTTGATGTATGTGTATATGTGTGCGTCCCCTCAGGATGTTACGAGTAAAAGCGCATATATATATATATATATATAAAACACGCTTTCAATTGACTTTATGTGCAAAATGATTTTGAAACAAATTGTCCTTGAAAATGCTTTTGCTTCTTTGTCTCTCTCCTTGGATATCACAAACTCATACTCTCGTGCCCTATATGTGTTATGAATTAGAATATAATCCTGCATCAGATAACTAAGTGTGAGTTGTATTAAATCGGAGATGAAAAAGGTAATGGTTTATGCGGCTAAACAAAGCAATCCATGCTGCGTTATACATTAAATCAAGGGGTAGTAGGTGGTGAAAATGGTAGGGTGACTACAAAATGCTATGTCGACTAAGAAGCAGCAGCACTTCACGCTTTACATTAGTGCTTGATAAATTGCTTTGAACGTGTAATGAAAAACAAAAAAAAAAAAAACAACAAAAAAAAATTAACCCTTAATCTGCTGTTGTGTGTGTGCTTCAACGTGAACTTGCTTAGACAAACTGGAATTTCTTTGATTATCATGTTCATTCTAAGATCGCTTGAGATTTTATCTTAACCTCATTATTACGTTATTTTTCAGGTGATATCATGCACTGTTTTAATGTCGATTTGTGGCGCAAGCCTTCATAATAATATTAATAATAATGAAAGCTTCGCATAATTGCGATTATTTGAGAAGTAATCACAAAATTGTTGGTTTTTTGCATTAGTGAAAATATTAATGAATGAATTCCTTTTCGCGATTACGTCTTCATTAGGACAGGAAATAATTATGGATGCACATGAAACAGTCGACGTGATGGGTTAATTTGAATTTTGTTTTATAAAATTGATGTAGATTGCGATTCAATATAACACTGGGCAAGATGTATGTATGTATGTATGTATTTATGTATGTATGTATAGTTTTCAAACTAAAATCATTGTCAATTGTTTGTGTTCGTAATGTTGCTTCCATTCAGTTCAAAAATTCTTTACTTTTCGATATTTGTTAGTGTTAGTGTGCCCTATGAAAAAGAAAGAAAGATAATAGAGAAAAATATATTTTGAAATTTAATATCTTCACATTTTTAATTGGGTTGAAATCAAATTAAAAGTAATTTATTTTCAACCCTCGTCTTCGTACCTACCTCTCTGTTTATATATTCGTATTTTCCTGTTCTCCACTACTTCTACTTTTCTCATACATTCACTCGTTCACCAGCAGCAGATTGTGAAAAAATCCTAAACTACCACCAATAAATTCTTTTACGCTTCTTACACAATACATAATCGTATGCACATACGTACATATCTCAATTTTATTTCAATTCCTTTTATTTTCATATGTCTATGTCTATATGTCTATATGTCTATATATATGTAAATATGTATGTGAATTTATGCAGCAGTTAGTCGCTATTACCAATAAATTGAGAAATATTTCGAATACGAACGATTTCGTTTCAGCAAAGTTTTCACCGAGCAGTTGTAATGTGAATGAAATTTTTTCGCTTTTTGAACTTTGAAAGCAACCTGTTTTAGCTAACAGTTGAATGCGTAAGCGATCTGGCTTGAAGATGGAAACATCAATTAGCCATGCATGCCTTTGCATCATGCTGGGATCTTGAATCTTTCATGATTGGGAAAATCAAATGAAGACATTGAAACTCTTTCTTCTTCTTCATACGTAACACCTTCAAAATGGTTATACGGTAAAAGCAAATAAAAAACATTACGTCGATAGCTTACAACATTTCGCTTAGTACGCATATAATATAAGGCGCAATCTGAACCATTGTCAGTAGCGTTTGCCGTTGCGTCAAAAACACATCGGTGTGACAGGTTTTATCAAAATATCTTAAAAGTTTGCGATCTGCACGTAGAACAAAAAAACCACAAAATAGACAGATGGACAGACATGCTTAGATTGACTTCGAATATCAGATCGGCATAATAAAATCTCGATCTATCTTAAGTCCTTGTGCGTGTTGCAGTTCTCCGCATTCACAATTACCTTCAGAACAAACCCTATATATATATCGAGATGAAAAAATTTGATTCAAATATTTGTTACAATAAGTGAAGATACTTACAAACTAATAAGTGTACAAGACACACCCTGACTTCAGGTGCACACGTTTCTCTCTTCTCTCCAATTATTGTAACACATTCCCAGATAATTTCACTTTAATTCTATCCCGATTATTTTTAAATCATTTCTTAAATTTCCAAAGTCTAATTTCTATTTCGATTACAGTCTCCGTACTTGCATTGAATCAGTTTCGAGATGAGGTGTTTTTCGCACTTTTATGCTTCTTTTCTATAACATTTCTCTTGTAGATAGTAAACCGATGCTCACCATTGGTACGAAAAGTTTCTTTTCTCTTAATTTTAAGTAAAAGACGAGAAGAAAATAAAACAAAAAAAAATGTGATAATAATTTCAAGAAACCCTAACATTTTCAATTATGTTTTCAAATTTATGAAAAAAGCGCACAAGAAAAATCCTTTTTGATGGTTGCTTTGAATCTACGCTGCGTTCACTCTGAAACGAAAAATAGCGGCGGTCCTCTCTTGCTGTTAATTAAACAATAATGTGTTACTTTAAAACTACAAAAGGATATTAATTTTTTGTTTTCCATATGCTATTATAAGAAACACCTAACAGTCGACTTTAGACATATTCTGAACACTATACCTATCTAGTGGGAGAATTTGCGTGCAGCTCCCTTTTTCAGCAAATGCAAACACGTTGTAGACGGTGTACGGATGGTGTTGGAAAACATTATTGTGTTTGTAATGTCCTTATAAGGCAGTAATAAATAATACGGAAAAGATTTCTATTCTCAAAAAACTTTACTTGGGGCGCGCTTACATCAATTACATACATAATCACCTCTCCATCAAATCGTCTAAAGGTTATTTCATATCTCTCGCCCTTTCTCTCCAAATGCAAATTCGCCCTATCGTCACTATTCTGCTGCGTAAAATCCGCTACACCCAGTTAAATTTATTATGGCATTGCGAACTAGAAAACTTGCTCCAAATTTTTATTAAATAAGTTAAAAACCATTTGCACCTCAGCTTTTCGTTCCTCGCTCGGAGTATTGCGTATTGCTTCAATAAATAATTTATTGCATGAGACGTACGTGACCATCGAATGATTGAGTTAAAGGAAACTTTTAAACTTTTTAAAAATCTTATCAGAAATTGCTTCTTACCAGATATCACTATTAAAACAATCGGAGACAAAAACTTTATTTTTTCTATAAATCTTCCTGCTTGTTGCGTCAATGATTCTTAACGCATTCGTAATAGAGTAGAGCTCAACTAGTTTTTTTTTTTCTTGTAAATCTTGCTATCGAATCACTGATGGTTTGAAGAGAGACGCTATGATGGGCTTCTATGTAACCCATCCCAGTAAACTTATGGTAGCGTCCGAATTTCGCATTCACTCCATTACATTTTCGACAGAGATTATCACTGCGCTATTATCACAACCGCATACCGCGGTGATGTTGTGATACAATATTGTTAGCAAAATGCCATATATGGCATGATTTGAGTTTTCATGACAATGACTCGATTTTCTAAGAAAAAAGATTCCAAAGAAAATTGGAAAACTAATTTAGCGGAAAAACCGATTACAAACTGTCTCGATGTATTTATATGATGGTGACTTGTTCGCAGAAGGGCATATAAGCAGAGTATTTGCGGAATGCAAGGTTAATCGAAGCGAGAGTCGCGTGAAGAGAATTGAGACCAAAACGAAAATTAACACGTTGTGAATATAAATAAGTTCGTGTAAATAATTCGTAAATAGATCTCCTAAGAAGCGGTACGAACTTGTTATAATTTCAAAAGGAGCCGAATAAAGGCGGCGTACATTTCAATGTGTAATACTAGAAAATGTGGCAAAAATAATATAATATTTACTCTAGTGCTTATGTCAGGAGGGTTTTTAATTTGTAAGTCTTCCGATGCTTTTCAACTGTGGACTCCTAGTCACGTGAATTTTCCCGGCAATAATTTTGTAAAGAAATTAGCTAAACTGTTTCTTTTAATCTGCGTTGCATGGCGCTCGTATGTATGAGGATAGATGATGGATGGTCTTGTTATGAAACATGATCTCGCCTTACTAAAGAACAACGAAACAACGAATTATAATAAGTTTTCTATTAGTGTCTAGTTAAGGAACTGTGAAACTCGATGCCATAATATATTCAAAGCATCGCTTATCAGCACTTTATGGATCAAAGTATTTTTCTCTCCGTATGCTTTTTCTATTCAATCACGGCAAACTGTTAGATTCCCTCTATTACAACAATGCACGTACTCCCTCTTTCTCTCCCTCTCTCTCTCTCTCTCTCCCTCTCTCTTTCTCTGCTGCACGTAAAAGCTTCTAAATTAGTCAAAACTCTTACATAAGCTAAAGTTAATCTTATTTAAAATATTTAAGTCCTGCACTTACATACATATATTATAATACACATATGTCTACATAATTAGCAATAGTTTTCGAATTTAGAAGAGCCTTCTTTCTCTTCTCTTTACTTACAAGTTGTTAGTTAATTAAAAAGAGAAATTAGAAAAATGTTTGTCGGTCGTAAAAACGATCGCCCATCTCTCTCTCTCTTATCATTTGTGTCTTGTGAATAGCAATACAGCGCCGCGGCAGTCCCTTTACGTACTTTTTAAGTCTACGTAAATAGTTCTGTGAAACTTTTAATAAAATTCATCTTTAGGACCTTTACACGGTCCAGCAAACTCATTCAAATTGATATAAGTGAAAATTTTACAGATTTAGATTTAATTGAAAACGCGGCTCCTATTAAAACGACAGCTTAAAGGTGCTATAAATTTTGTAATTACTTCCATAGCTTTTCCATATACTTTTCATCTTTATGTGCGCAAATGTATTATGACGAGCTAGAATATTACTTCAATGCATCTCGTGAATGCATGAAAACTATGATGACCTTCTTGGGTAAGGTGGGATAAAGAGATAGCCACTTTTTCAGAATAAAACGAAAACACGAACTGTTTTTAACTGAGAAGTACTAGTAACACTAATAATAATAGCGCAGTTAATACGTAGCGGTGGCATGAACATCATCTGCAATCTATTTTCTTAATTAGAAGTAAGTAAAACAAACAGAAACACACGAACAATTTCTAAATACTAAATGTGTGAATAATTTGCGGGATAAAGTAAGAAAAAGGCATTTTTTTTTTTTTTTTAATTCGATATTATGCAGCAACTAGTGTTCTACGAACAGTCCAAGGCTTCCCTTCTCCGATGCCTCTTTTATGGCGCGATTTGTAGGGATTTGTAAATGTTGCTTCGCTTTCCGCATTAATCTCGCTACATAAGCCAAAGCGATCTACAATCAGATACTAACCGCTCTGATAAAGATCTAAAAAACAACGTAGGTAAGGTCGCAACCATCGACTTGATGTGGTCTGATGTGCTTATATGATAATAAGTAAACGCGCATCTGGATTGCCAAAGTTTTCATGCAAAATAGTGCCTTTTGTTATGTTCTCGATATCAGTGATTCCTGATTGTCTTCGACGGAGAAGAGTTACCATAACGCTTTTTAAGCCAATGTTAAGTTTTCCTATCGAAAAGCTGTCCTTGCTTGACAAAGGAAATTCGGGCTTTTTCCTTGTCTTGAAAGTAGCAAATGTACCGTCACTGTCACTCCTAGACAAACGATAGTCGTCATTTGGGTGCCGGTAGCTTCGAAAAATGTTATGTGTATTATTTTCTTATAGGTTAGTCCCGACGATTATTGACCGATGTATTATCTTCACAAAATGTGTGATGAACTTAGAAAATTAGCGGCAGTTTAGTAAGTGTGAGTCGCCATCGCCTTAGAACATAAAGCGATTCGTTCAACTGGCCTTTGTATCTCTTAAAGTTTTTGCTGGAATCACTTACATTGGTGTCGAGTGCTCATACGGTGATTCCACGCATTCCTCTCCTCGAATACGCGTACGGCTGCTAAAGATCTGTAAATCGAATGTAACCGACTATGCTTCACTGTCATTATTGTAAGACGAGATCATCCTTTGAGTTTTTCATCAATGTCAAGAGCGACCGGAAAGAGTGCAAGAAAGACTCGCAAATTCATATAAAATTTAGAATAACGAAATCCATCTGTGCATATCTCTTGATAAGGTTATCTGTTGTAATGGTCGTTGGGTCTTGTAGATATTATAGTTAAACAAGATTAATAAGTTGCTGGCGATGCTAATGTATGTTGTTAGACTTGTACTCGATAATATTATTATTAGTTTAGCCATTTAGTTTAACACGATACACATTATCTGAAATATTTATAACGTATTGCAGACCCATGATCAGCGCGAATGACGGAATTAATTGAGGCATATTTGTCTGTTGATCAATTATTGTTATTGTAGGTTCACCTATTATAAATCGCAATGATTGCGATCTCAAAAATTTAATGGAGAAATGCAAAATTGATCCTTGAGAAGAGGTTCATATGTCCACTTGGGACGATGAGGAAGCATGAATGGGAGTGAATATGATTTTATTGCTTATTTTAGAGAATTTTGTTAATTACTTTGACAAGCCTTTTTTTGCGTGATGGAAATTAAATTTGTGTTCTAAAATAAAAATCGCTGTACATAGATAGTGCGATAGACTTTAAGGTGTCTGTTAAAAGCATTAAAAGAAAGATACCCTTAAAGTAACATGCACTTAGTCATAGTTTACGCTTTGTCTATCCATGTATGATTGGATGTACGCGTTAATTTCATTAATCGCATGAATCGTTAGAAATGCACATAAATGTAGAAAAAAAAAAAAAAATTATTATATTTGGGTGGATAGTTGGTTGTTATATGACTTAACAAAAGAAAGACTTGTATATAAAATATATATGTGGGTACACATTGCTTATTGCATCAAAAAGAAGGTTGAAAATTATGAACAGATGGATGCATTTAGATAGAATCTTATGTGTAGCTTAAAGAGAAAACAAAAGAAAAATGAAAAATTATGTATTCTTTCGTGGGAATAGTCTTAAAACGATTCCTGAAACGATATTAATTCAAGTGAGTTCATTTCATTCCAGATTTACATTGGGTCGAAAAACAATTGCGGATAATTTCGTATCGTCATATGTTTCGTAAAATATCATAAATTGATTAATTTATCTAGGAGTCGATTGAATGGGTTGTAGTTTTCCAAAGCGAAAGCAAAAAATGCGAATTTTTATATATACATCTGTTAGTCCAACCAACATATATCTATATAACATAGTAGATATATTTATGCATAAACATTTATGTATGCAGGTATGTATGTATGTATGTATGTATGTATGTATGTATGTATGTATGTATGTATGTATAAAAAAGTTGAGGGTACATTTTTAATGAATTTTTCTGTGAACGCTGATATGCAAATATTGCAACTACTGCTTATTTCAAGGATTCATGCAAACAATTCTCTAAATAAAACTTTTGATAGTTTTAAATACAGAATCGAAATATAACAACAACAACAACAACAACAACAACAAGAACAACACGTTTCAACATTCCAACAATACGAACACAATAATATTTATGAAATGCTTTTGCACTTGGTTTCATTCACTTCGACGCCAACAGGCATATTGAACTCGTCATTCTACTTGTCACTGTAGTCGATATAATGTTAAGAGCATGCCGTAAAGCAAATGAACGATATTCACGGTACGGTCTTGTTCATGTAAAACAAAATAAAAAAGCGAAATCAAAACTCTGTTTGATATCATTCTATAAAGTTAAACTGGTGTGCTGTAGAAATATTCGTTAAAATTGTTTATACAATATAATAAAATAGCGTATATGTACGTGTATGTGCATGTGTATAGTATAGTTTATGTTCTCGCAGAGCATAGAGAAAATGCTTGTTCGTTCGTTTGGTCGAATTTTCAATATCCCGCATAAAGCTAAGCCACGTCGGCATAAACCGTTTTTTTAAAACATCGATCAGGTGGATTCAAAGACTTGATTTTATCAAGCAGGAAGAGGAAGAGACAGAGAGAGAGAGAGAGAGAGAGAGAGAGAGAGACAGAAGCATTATATCATTTAAATATTGATTTTATTTATATGGTATTTTTTTACAGTCTGATCAATTTTATATATTCGGAGAATGTTAGGACCAAAGCGCATTTGCAAAGTGGAAAAAGCGAAATGAAACGAATTTAGCGCAATGCCAACAGCAATAGCAGTTAGAGAATAAAAAACGAAAAGCGAAAAATGAAACTTGGTTAAATTCGACGGAAATGGGAAATGCTTTGCTATCCTTTTACTGCAATTTAGAACAGTTGTACAATTTTTTTCTTATTTCATTTTCATTTTCGCTTTTTTTTGTTTTTTTTTTTTTATTATTATTATTATTTTTTTATTTTTACTATTTTGTTTCTTTTTTTTGTTTTTTTTTGTTAAGAATGTATGTGTGGAAATATATTGTGTTCTGTTCTGTATTACGTTCTATGCATCACATGGTTAGTGTCGAGTGTACTGTGAATGTTTTCGTTGTTTTTTAACGCTTTGGATTTCAATGTTTTTTCCTTTATCGTTTTCTCTCTTCCTCGCTCTACTCTTTTGCTTAGTACTCCCCCTTGTTTTTTATGTTCTTGTACCATTTCCATCACATGGCACGAGAAGTGGCTTTTGTACGTACGTTGACCTACCAACACAACAAACGCTTTGCGTACGTTTTACAGTATCCTCGCACAGTTTGTATCCTTTGGCAGCTTTGGTGCAAAAACGTTTGCAAGCAACAAACGACCGTTGAGGGAAAAACTTATGAATAAAAAAAAAAAAAAAACAAAAAAAAGAAAGCAAAAAAAACGAGGTAAAGAATTTTCAAGAAGAAAAAGAAATTAAATAAAATTAATGCAAATATGCAAAAAGGACACTGAAAGGAATAGCACACTAATGCTACGACTATGCAATAATAATACCATCATACTATTGCATATCAACCACTAGCACACATATGTACACAAACTATAGCAAACAACGCCAACATCAGAGGAAAACACAAAAAAAAATAAATAAAAATAAAAATGGAAGAAAGCCAAATGCTATCAACTTGCACGTTTGCAAACTTGTTTGCCGCATACTATATCTTGGTAACAATGCACAAGTTTTTCCTTACAACGAAGCGCAAAGAAGTGAAGCGGAACTTTTGCTAGTTATTGCAGTGTTTGGCTGGCACTCGAAATCTACCACCACCACCACCACCACCACCACCACCACCACTACCACCACCGCCGCCACCACCACCGCTATCGCTGCAAAAACTTACGTACTGCATACGCGTTAATGCTTATACATGTATACGTATATGATACTATACTATATATATATATATATATATATGTATATATGCGTGTGTGTATGTACATAAGGTTGATTTCTTGTTGTCTTCCCTAGCTTAACTTGTACTGATGTACTCATATACAATTGCGTTTATTTTTTTCTATCTTCATCTCCCATTTTGACGATGTGTTCTAACAAATGCATACACTTACATAAGCGTGTATATGCGGCTGCAAACATTACTGCGCTTGTAAAAGTTATTTAACATTTTTTCCCTTTTAACTTTTCCTTTCTTGCTATTTCAGATAAGCAAACCATACACTCATACATATATTTTTACATATAAATATCTTCATATACATGTATAAATATACATTACACTCAATTCTCCGCGTTCAGTGAGTTTATTAAAGAAAAAAGAAATGCTTTCCTCCATAAAGCATCCGATGTTGCTCATCACTCGTTTTCTCTCTTCTACTTGATCTTTTCAATTTCTGCGATCGGGTCTAAACTTTAATTTCCCTTCAATAGTTTGTAAGGTATTGAAGATTTTTAATAACAAACTGTTTTCTTTATCACCAAAACGGATTACGAATATGTTTTGCAAACTCTTGTATTTAAAATAAAAAGAATTTATTTATTCCCCACTTGCAAGCTCCATATAATGGGTTGATTGAATTTTTGGTTCTTGCGGCACGCCGTGCACAGAAACCCAAGGCTATTCCAGCCTATCAGCACTACGAGCACCATTAATAACTACTTTCAGCGCTAACGATTAAAAAAATTAAAACCTAATACAATATTAGAGTAATGCGGGTAAAATAACCGAATAAGAGTTAATTGAAAACGATTTGAAAATATATTAGCAGAGCACGAATGCTTAATGGATAGCTTAGCAGGTGTATCGCATTTAATCGGCTTTGAAGTAATGCTTGAACATGATAAACAATACTCCGAAAGTGATTGCCACTAGTTTTAGCGACTATTTGCGAAGCGTGAATTTACCAAAATGAACTTCAGGATGAAAATCTATTTCATAGAAGAAGCCGTAAGCATGCCACTCTGGCTTTACAATCGTATTGGAGGAAAGCTAATGTTTCATGGAACACGTCATTGAAGTCGCCATTTACGATCGTTTAGACCACTGAGTATGTTTTTGTACAAAATTCGTGCATTTAATGAAATCTAAACTTGCTGAGAACATTTCGCCTCGTGAATCTCTTGCGCGAATCTTCACTCATCTGCGATCATCTGAGCTCAACCTCTAGAAATTTCAATGCATTTTGATAATTGCAAGCATGTCAGGATTGATTTTACAACCATTTTCTAATTTCATTAACACCTACTGCAGGTTTGTGACTGACGATCGTGACATCATTTTGAAACTTGATATATGTTCATTCCCTGTTAGGAACCTGCAAGACCAATAGAGAACAAAAAACCAAATCATTTAACCAAAGTGGCTAATACCAGTAAGTGAAAGAAGTGAAGTTAAAGAAGATCCGCTGCGAGCACATACGAAAAGCAGTCTGGAATATTGTGATGCTAATCGACCACACACGCATCATATATGGTCTTTGATGCCTATTTATTGATGTTATAGATGTATAGTGAGTTCGCGATAATTCGGTGGTAAATGCTTACAATATTTCTTCGCTATCGTAACATGCCTGGCCATATAAGCAAAATGCCTACAGAAAGAAAAGAAAGGAAAAATAAAACGAGGAATACCACGAAAAAATTGGACCCATACTCTAAGCCTTAAGATAATGCAGCCTTTAAATAATTGAAACCATTAAGTCAAACGCATCTAATTAAAAAAAGAATTACGAGCAACAAGTTTTTCCCTCTACGACAATCGCTTATCAGGTCACGATTGTTAAGTTTCTAAACGATTCTTATGTTTTAATCTTGGTTATGAGTCGCTCAAAACTTATGCAATAGCTTGAACTTTCGCGTAGGGAATTAGTGAAGGGGTTCGAAGGAGCCGCTTGTCAAATGTACATACCGAGTTTCCTTTTCTTATGCCATACCATACTTCATGAGTACTTGTGCCACACTTTATAAAACAGTGAAACAATAAAACAAGTACGAAAGTTATATTCGGCGGGGGCCGAATCTCGCATACCAACCACTAGGCTTTTCGCATTCTACTCTTCAAGTTCTTTTATTTGATACCCATATCGGTGGTATTATTAAGAAAAAAGTAATCGCTGTGTCCACCTGTATGTGTTCATCTCAGAATTAACCCGTTTTCAGGCAGATGGTATATTTTCATTTGAGGAGTGTAGAAAATAGTTTTAAACATTCTTCTCTCTTGTTTGCCTTATGATAAATAAGCATAAAATCTTAAAAAATTGAAAAAAATAAAATTCAATGACTTCTAACTTTGTGTGGACATAAACGATAGGTTCGATTTTTGGGTCTAAAGAGCAGAGTAACATTTCGTAACATAAATGTGGAAAATTTTAGACTTCTATCTTTCATACTTCGTAAGTAATGAGCAAAGAGGGACAAATTTTTGCTTACAAAACCGGAGTTGCATTAAGTCTGCGCTCCAGTGCGCGCTTCTGCTCTGACCGATTTAGCCCATTTTCAATATCGACCTGCGTTAAAACACTTCCAATGTTTCTGCTAAATTTGAAGACGACATCTTGATTTTCGCGGCGAGGGTAGTCCCAACAACATACACCACACAGACACACAGACGGACAGAGATGGCTAAATCAACTCAGAATTTCATGCTGATCAAGAATATATATACATTATAGGGTCTGTGTGAAGTCTCCTTTTAGTTGTTACATTTATTATGGAAAAAAACAAAATACCAAACAAAATACCCCCGCCCCCTATCTGACAGTGGTGGGTATAAAAATGAAAAATGCCTGATTGCTCGCACATAAATCTGCAAATTCAGTTAATTAATATTGGGCTAAGCGCGTAAGTTGCTGATTAATCCATTACTTGCAATATGCCAAAAATAGCTATATGTGCACATGCCCCGCTTAACGCGGTACATGGTACAAAATTATGTTATTCCATGTGAGATTTTAGTTTAAATGAATTTATATTAAAAATTTTTTTTTATAACACGGTTTCGATACAGCCCGCCTGCATGCACCTGAAAAGTGCGGGGCCAAAAAAAAATATCATTTTTTTATGAAGTTGCAGCGTAAACGGTACTATTTTATTTTAGTTGCAATACAACTTTTCATCCGAAGGTGATGTTTGGGATAAACTAATTGAAGTATTATACAGCAAATGCCTCTAAAGAATCAACCCTTACAGCATATTCTTTCGAATCTTCCTTTGCTTTTTGTATAAAACACATATTTTTTTCAAGATTTTCTTTCAAATTTTAGAAGCATGCAAGCGACATTTACAACCACATAGATATGTTCGTATAGTTTTATAAATACATATGCCTCTCTTTTACTCTTCAAGTGTTTTATATATTAAGATATAAACACATTCACATTTAAGTACACATTTTTTGCATGTATTTGTATTTATTTATGCGTAGAACTTTCAACATATGTAATACATTGACGCACACACAACACGCACATAAGCATTTAGCATACGCACAATAAGAAGTTGTGTATGTGCGCATATCACTCGCATCGTAAATGCACGGTATGGGATGATTTTGCTGCATTATCTCCACACTCCTGTAGTGAAAACTTAGTTAACTTGTTCAACACAAATACATGCACGCATTCATGCAAACATGCATACATGCATGCATGCATACGCATGTATACGCACATGCATGTTATTGTCTTTGCTGTTGTTGTTGCCGTTGTTGTTGTTTTTTTTTATTTTTTTTATTTTCTCTTCTTAACATAAACACCCTAAACATATACTGTGTATGCATATGTATGTGTGTTATTGATGGTACATGGTTGTTTACATACATGCGTTTGAATGCATATTAAATACCAAATAATGGACTTGTTTTTCGCCATGTTGAAAAATCTTTATGGAATACTATGGAAAAAATAATGGAAAAAAAAAAAAAAAAAAAAAAAAAAAAAAAAAAAAGAAATAAAGAAATGAAAGCAAACTTAAGAAATTTGCGTTCAACTCCAAACGGGGATCTGCAATAATAGCGAGAAGGAAACTCAAGAAAAAAATCGCTTTTGAAGACACCCTAGTGAAGGTAAAAGTTCATTTTCTATCTGAATGCCACCGCATACTACTATTAATGTATGCAGCATTCATAGTAGCACTAGTAGTAGCACTAGTAGTAGCAGTAGTAGTAGTAGTAGTAGTAGTAGTAGTAGTAGTACTAGCACAAGTAGTAAGACTAATAGTAGTGGGGGTAGTAGAAGTTCTTGCAACTTTTCACTTTGCATCTGTAATAACGAGTAAGTTAAGAAATTGCTGCGTATGTATGTTGTTACGTATGCGTTTGCAAGCATTATAAAAAAGTTGATGGAAGATTATTTGTTTGCAAGCTTCTCAGAAAAGAAAAAAAACAAATATTTAATAAATAAATAAATAAATAAATACATAAAAAAATGTTTTTATATTTATGTGCGTATGTGTATATATAATAAAATAAAGAAACTGAGAACTTGTGAAGTTTCAAGATGCTTACGACGCCGTGTTTATGTGCGTGTGTGTGTGTGTGTGTGTGTGTCTTTGAGTATCTGTGCTATGAATTTGCTCGAAGGAAAGAAAGCGCTTCTGTGCTTTGCTTTTTATTATTATTTATTATTTATTTTGCACTCTGTTCGGTTTCTTTTATTTGTTTTTATATTATCGGATCGGATGCTATATACCCTATTTGTCAGCAATAAATGAGGAATAAACGTACTTCCACGTAGTTTGTGCATAGCACAATCGCTTTCTTGATAACTCCTCAAAAGTATGCCAAAAATCTAAAAGCATTCTCTTAAAACTTGGAGTAGTTGTGCATCGTATCGTATCGTATACAGAGTATGTGCTCGTGGCTCTTGGCTCTTCAGATGTTTTTTGCTTTTGACTAACTCATTTTAAAGGATAACAAGACACTTGCTGCGACTCTCTTCGCCTGCTTAATTAATCATTTAAGTTATTCCTTACAATAATCTCGGACAAGCATTCATCTAATCACCAAACACATACATAGGATATGTGAAGGGTTTTCAAAAGAGCTAAGAGCTAAGAGAATGCACAAAATTGGCTACATAATGCACCTAATGCGTACTTCTTTTCTTTTACATGTGCATGCGTGTGAGTGGTATGCAACGTAATTATGCTTTTATGTATATGTGGAGACGAATACAAATGAAAAAATTCGCGTTCCGCTTTGTAACTTACTACCTATCGGTTGTACATGAAAACAGTGGTTGTTCTCGATTCGTATACCAAAGAGTATAAGTGCAGACATATATAACTGGGCTTGTGTGTGAATTTGCATAACGTTCTATTACTTCAGTATCTATGTTTCTTTTTTTATTGCGGTTTTTTGTCGACCAAAAAAAAAAAAAATAAAACTGTGTTTTTATGTTAAAGAACTAACTGAAAGCTTCTGTTTCAGTCTCCTTGTAATTTATTTGTTGCCCAATTTTTCTCTCGTCATTTCTGCATTTAATTATTGTATTGTGTGCATGTATTTTGCGCTCATTTTTTTATGTATTATTTTTTTTTCTTCACTTTCGACTTTTTATTTTGCGCGTTTTATATAACAACTTTTTACAGTTCGTTGTGATATGCGGTGATGATGTGTTTTAGCTTTGGCCAAAACTACCCTTGGGCTGTGCTTTTAGTGTTGTTGCTGTTGCGCTGACTTTCTACAAAACTGATGTTTGTTTCACATTAAACGGCAAAAAATGAGAAGAAGAAGAAGAAGAAGAAGAAGAAGAAGAAGAAGAAGAGGAGGAAAAAGACAGAAAATATAAAAGAAAGAAAGAAAAGACAAACGAAATAAACGAAAAAGAAGGGAAGTTGGTTTATTTTTTCCAAATCGTTTTTTTTTTTTTTTAATCTTTTATTCGATTTGCATTGCTAAGGGATGATATTGCAATGAGTTGTCTTTTGGGTGTTTTTGTTTCACTGTAACTTAATTTCTGTTCTCTTCTTTTTCTTTCTGCATAAAGTTGGCAAAATAAGAGGTACAACAACGTTACAACTAAGCCAGCTAAAAATGTATTTTATTTATTGAAAGCAAGCTTTAAAAAAATCTATAATTGCTCTCGAAGCCTGACAAAAAAAGAATCGTTGACTTTCATTCACTGTTTTTATTATTCAAGTAAAACACTTTTGTGCTAAGATCGTTGATTAGACACTAGAGTAGTGTAAGAGAAATTTTTATAAAAACATTTTGAAAGTATGAGCCCAAATTTGTACTTAGCAATTGCAGAGATGTTAAAGGATCTGCTGAGGATTTCGGTCATTTTTGAGCGGATAACAGATCAATGACAAAGAAAGCGAATTAAGCCGGAAGGGAAACTAATTTTGCCTTTCGACTTCTAAGATGCCGGTTCAGGCATGCAAGACTTCTTAAGATAAATACGTTCTTAACATGTGCTGACCTCTCTCTTATTAACATTCGTGAAGTCGTAATAGTTAGGTTGGAAGTTTTATTCTTAATCCTTGATTTTATCGATAGACATAACGGACGCAAAATTGATCGTGATCTGTTTAAAGGGTCTCTTCAATGGCTAAAACATTAAAACGTGTACATATATTAATCAAAGGTATTTATGCCGTCCTGACGACAAAATGGAGAGAACACTAAAATTTTGGTCACTATGGGAAAGTTTTCTGTATTTCTTAGCCGTGTTACGAGAGATTGAAAATATATTTATTTTGCAGCCGCATTTCCAAAGTATAGATAGATCTCTACATTTCAAGGATGAGAGAAAAGCTCAACGTTTCGTGGAACAATCGTAACGATAATGAGAAATTTCACATTTCGTGGTTTGGGTAGTCGATATTCAAATTTCGGGTTTACACAACGTTCGGGTTTACGCAATTTGAATATAACTGAAAACGGTTCTATGAACACGAATAACTTGTCACTCGTTTTGAAAAGCGGTTTTAGCCCTCTGGCGGTTTTACGTTGCCAAAATATACAAATTCCAAGGGTATGCATAATTTTAGAAGAACTAGAGAGCACATTATCTCTCTTAAGACAGTTAAGACTGAACACTGAGACACTTAGGGATTTTGAGTTAGTTTTTTACACCACAACGATACCTAGTTATTAGTTGCAAGTAAATATGCGTTGCACGGTTGTCTATATGATCATCTCAGTACGATTCAACAACACGACATACGACAAGTAAAATTAATGGAAATTTAATATATGTAAAGGCGAATATCCGAAATGCTGTTGAGTTTGTAGCTTCCGTAATGAAAAATAACTACCGAAAACGCCATAAAACTGTATTGATAAGCATGCGATTCTGAGCCGATTCTGAGTCATGTTTGCATGAGTGATCGAAAGTCGAAATAAATCGTAATAAAAGATTCAAGTTATTTGTGAATGAATTACACAATCGAAAGATACGCCTGTAATGGTGAAATCACTGACGCAAGTCCAAAAATATATTGGAAAATTTGTTTTCTTTTCTTCTTTTTGCGTCGCTATTGCGTCGAGTCAAAATTTTGTTATTAAATTAGTTACGGTAAAGGTATTTATGTAAATAGTGCTCCACACAGCCCATTGACATGGGCTACTTTTAACGGGCGCCTGTTAAAAAAATGTAGCGTATCAGAGGTTCGTTTCGCTATGGCTTTCTTATTGGTCGGATGCGAAAACTAATTCTGTGAAGATATATTTAAGAAATTGTTGATATGAGTTTTTGTTTAATTAATCTGTAAATTTCTCAGAGTAACTTTGTTGAAATTTTTGTAAAAATCTCTTTATGTAAAGATTTCATGATTGAAAATAACAAAAAAAAAAATATTTTCTTTTTTGTCAATTACAAAACTGTTTTCCGTTGAATGCTGTTAGTACAATAAAAATTTGCTCATCTCTGCAGAATGCTTAACGATTTCAATCAAACCCTAAAAAGGATGTCACAAATTATGATTATTTAATAACAACGCATAACAATCGGTCAGTGCTGTGTGTCTGCAAGCGTATATTTTGTCAACATTAGAGTGGTTCAGGTATATTGTTTTCTTTCGTCTATTCTTTCATTCAGTAAATTTCATGTGACAATAAAAAACTTTTGCAAAATAAATACAAAGAGCTATGTAATTATGAATATTTGCAATGACGACTATATACAATGTAAGGAGCTGTCTAATGTAAATATAAATGTATTATGATTTTACATGAATTGAAAAATAGTTGATATGTTCACGTATATATGTGTAGACACATTTTCACTAATAAACAGAAGACATATGCATAAATAATGGGCACATATTTCACATATGTGAATATATAAGAATGATGGATAGACAGACGTACACACTGAATGTAGATGGTATAGTACGGTATGGTATGGTATGGTATGGTATGGTATGGTGTGGTGTGGCATGGCATGGCATAGTATGGTCAATAACACACGCGCAGACTATGTAAATTCTGTCAATGAATGATAGTTAGGAACTATTTTAGTGTTACAGTTAGTTTTCTAAATGAAAGGTTGCCATTTTCATCCATCGTCGTCAGCACCAGCAACAGCAAGAGTAACAGCAGCAAAAAGCAGTGTCGGTACAGCATTAAAATCATTAAATGAATGAATGTGATAAAGCATGTGATGTGCATTCGTACATGTATGCATGTGTGTATGTTTGTGCACGTGTGTGTGTGTACATTTAAATAAAATTGTACATATCCACATGTAAGTGATTTATTATTTAATTTACGGTAATACGTATATCGTTGTGAATTTCTACACTTTCCGTTAGCGTGAAAAGAGCGCAAAACAAACAAAATCCACCAACTACTGCATTTTAATGAGTTGTTGCACTAAACAGCCAGCAGCAGCCCGTAGCAGCCAGCCACGTATTAAACATTGTATTTCACAATCGATCTATGCAGACGTACACATACATATATGCTGCGATGTGTGCATAAACATTTTGCTGTTTGTTTGATCCGAAATGCTAATAAAGAAGCATTTACGTTTATGACGTTACACACCAACACATATACGAACGTATAAATGAAAAAATAAATAAATAAAACATAAATAAAACATAATAATAACAATAACAATAATAATAATAATAATAATAATAATACGAGAGCAGAGTTTTTATTTATGATATGCGAATGTGTTGCTACACAAGAAAATATATATTTACAACCTTGTAAATATCTGTATGTGTGAGTTCTGTCGATGCTTTGCATCTATATGCACATTTCTTAATGCAATAGATATAAATGCTGGTGTGCTGGTGTGCTGGTGTGCTGGTGTACTTGTTGTTGCTATTGCTTTTTTTTATTTTTCTAAATACTTTTATCCTTATTATTATTATTATTATTATTATTATTGTTATTATTATTATTATTATTGTTATTATTATTATTATTATTATTATTATTATTGTTATTATTATTATTATTATTATTGTTATTATTATTATTATTATTATTATTGTTATTATTATTGTTATTATTTTGTGTTTTATGGTCTTTTTAAGCTGTATATCTCACGGAAAACCCTATCATATATTCCAGGAAGGTTACTGAACCAAGTGCGAAAACATTAGGAACCAAGCAAGCAAATAACCAACCAACCAGCCAGCCAGCCAACCAACCAACCAACCAACCAAGCAACGAACCAACCATTCATTCATCCATGCTAGAACCCAGTCATGCATCCATATGAATTCAAGTTTACGTACAGATCTTACAAATTTTTTACAATATTCTAAAGAAAAGGCAAAGGCAAAGGCAAAGGCAAAACGCACCTGCTGCTATATATATATCAAATGTGTAAAAATAAGCATACATAAGTAATTATCGTAATTAGATTGAATTGCATATTTTTTTAAAAGCTAGACTGGCCCTCGCTCCTTTCTCAACGCTAATCCATATTATTAATGATTCGTCAAAGATGTGACAAGGTGTCGTTACGCGATTGTCACTTTTGAATTTAATTGCTTGTTTTGGCAAATTGCTTGTACAACTTATTCTATTTCGATGTTCTCGATGGAGTACTTTAATGAAGAATAAAGCTTGAAATAAGAATCAAAACTATTACCAACGCTAAAGGTGAGTTCTTAACTCTTTGCCTTATTCATTAAGAAATGTGATTATTGCACGATAAATAATCCGACCATAGGCTAAGTGCACGCACAGTATGAACAAAAAGAAATAAATGTAAATATTAAAATAAAATAGAATACGTACTTGTTTCGACTTAGGTTCCTGAAAATAAAATAGAATGAAAAATAAAAAGATGAGATTATTATATAAAAATAGGAAAAGAAAAATATTTTCTTCCTTTTCTTTTTTTTTAAATCAAAAAATAAGCAAAAATAAAATCTTAAACGAATTTTTTCTGTATGTATATGTATATGTGTGCATGTGTGTGTTTGATTATTATCGAGTTTTTATACCGTACGTAAAAAAAATTCTAATAGAATTGACGAGAGTTTGTACGCTTGTGTGTATTCTACGATTATGATTGCATCCTCTTCAGGTGCAAAAGTTTTCTCCGTTTGATAAATCGAACGTAAAGCCTATTAAGTCTCTTAATTGTAAAGTTTCCACTCAGTCCTTTTGACAGGAAATGACAAATAAAAGCTTTGCAGTAAAGTTCTTTCTTTAGAACTTTAGAATTTTAAGGAAATCTGTTATGTCATCTTTAATATATAAATCTAAGATATCTAAGATGCATCTACGAAGACAGACAAATAATAGTGTTGTTGCCTTCTCCATATCCGAGTCAGATTTCGTTTTGATGATGCTGCCGCTTTCTTTTATATGTTCCCTACATTTTGTTGTTTTTTCAAAACACTTCTCAAAATATATAGTCCTCTAGACCATACGCACATCTATACGTATGCATGTAGATGCGGTGTGCCTATGAAGTTATAGCAAACAAATTCTGATACTTGATGTTATCTCAAGTTCTTATTACAGTTTTTCATTTTACATTTATTCTTCTATAAAAGATTTCTTTAACAAAAAAAAAAAAAAAAAAAAAACAGGTAATAATAACAATAATAATAACAAAAAAAAAAAAAAAAAAACCATATATATATGTATATATAGTGTATATACGAAAGCTAGCATGCATTTAAATGCAAGAGAAAACGAAAGGAATGCCAATAAAATAATGAAAAAAATGTTCTCTTTTTTTTTTTATTTCTCGCTCGAAGGATAACAATAACAATAAAAAAAAGAAGAAGAAAAAGAAGAAGAAAAGGCAAAGCAAAAGAAGCAGAGAAAACCAGAAGAAGGAGAGTGCAGTGTGTCACGAACGTTTCTTTCTTTCATTTAAGAGGAGCAATGCACTTCACATTCAACAAACTGTTTTGTATGCAAACATACATACGTTCATACGTGTATGAAGATATGTATATATATATATATATATTTATATATACATATACATATATATACATATATACATGTGTGCTTAGGGCTGTCAGCCAAACGGATGGATAACGAGTTGGTTGGATAGCTCGTTGGCTTGTTGTTTGGCTTATGCAGCCAGGATCAAATTGTAAGGGAGCCAAGTATACTACACTAACACATAGACATTTAAAAGTGGAATCGTTTTCAAACAATATATACGTTCGCTCGGTTTTTATAAATTGTATTTATGGCATATATACCCCTTGTGTGGGTGTATGCATTTGATACACACAAAGATATATATATATATATATATATATATATATATATATACATACACAAATTAATGTATATGTTGATGATATATGTGCGCATAGTGTATCAAAGTAAATATGCGAGACGTGCAAATGCTTAAAAAACCGTATTTAGTTATCAATTTGAAGTATGAAATGATATCGTGCTGTACGAACATAGACTCATACAAACACATACACATGCACATTTACACACTAACGTACAAAAGCACCCATACACACATTTATATATATTCGTTCGTTGTAAGTTTATATTTATACAACAGCAGCAACAATAACTGCACGTACGTATTAAGAATGGTTGAGTGCAAAGGATACACTCGTGGAACGTATTGGTTGCATGATTGCCCATAAATATGTAGTCATGCATTCATAGAAACAAGTGAAAAATGGATCACGTTATATAAGGAAATAATAAAAAAAGTGTTTCAAAAATTATTATTTCATTAACTGATATTTCAATTGTTTACTGAAATATATGCAGAAACCTAAAACCGTCATCGAAAACGCCTCAAATATCTTTTTGGCTACGAGAACGAAAACGATTTTTCGATAAATTTATCCTTTCGTTTTATGGCTTATACAGGCAAAGCAGCTTCTACAGGATACACTGTCAGTATATAATCAGCAGATTATCTTTTCGTAATAAGAACAAACAAGTCTCGCTTCCTCTACGGTGGCAATCACGGGCCATAAAAAGTAAAGATGGATCATTTTTCAGTTCAAGAGAAAATCGCAAAAGATTCATTGGATACAAGGTGTATACGTATATGCAATATATATACATATATACATATATATATATATATATTATTGATTAACATTTATGTGTATACATATTCGAGAGATTATTGCTTTTTAAAATTCTCACGTGCAAGCGTATAATCCTATAACTATAACTATAAAGACAAGCCGGTACTGCATAAATCTGCATGCAAATATATATATATATATATATATATATAGATATATATATATCAAAATAGAGTCGAGAAAAATAAAGTCAAAGCCGAAAAAAAACGAGAAGAATCGTTTTGGTTGCACCAGGACGTTTCTGTCAAAGTTAATGACGATAACATTATCCCAAAATATGATATAGAAAATAAATCGCATTGATGTTTGTTTATTTATTTATGGGTATTTCAATATTGATAATTAGTCTATTCATTGATCAATAATCGGCATGCACATCAATATGTACATTTAATTATATGTTACCTCTCGTGTTCAGAAAATGTTACGGCCACATATTCGTTGAACACACACTGAAATGCAAAATTTTGCCGGATTTTTACCGCCTTTACTGTCTTCAACTAATTTGATTGAACGAGAAGCTATCAAGTACGACTTCACAATAAATGAACTTTTTGGAAAAAGGTTGGGGACGAAGACTACCACAATTGCTATTATAGTAACTTTTTGCCACCAAATGTCAACAAAAATTTGATTTGTCAATCGCCTATTTCTTAACCCAGAGCAATATTGGGCTTCCACTAGAACTTTTCAAATTATTACTTAGAACGGCAATTACATCGAGCATGAACTCGAATGTGTAGTGAGGTGAAATATATTTTTAATATGACGTGGAATTTTGTTGGAATCATTTACTATGAATTATATAATTTCTTACCTAAGTTTTATGAAAAACAATTGCTCAAGACGTTATGATATCATTTCCATTTCTGTATCCATGTTTTAAATTTCCTTAAAGGAAAAAACTTGAAGAAAACGGTAAATAAAAAATCAAGTTTCGCTAGTTTTGTTTCTTAAGCTATCCGCGAGTAAATCCATATTGTGAATATCGTCATTATGGAATGGAAGCCCTACTCTGTTCAGCCGTTCTCTCCATCGATGGAGAGAAGTGGTAAACAGCGAAGATGCAATGGAGAAGCATCTGATCGTTTATGAATGTCAGCCCTTTAAAAATCTTACACTTTAACTGCTAACCATTTATCGAGCGGTTTTCTCGAACCAAAGTCTTGCTTAACAAGTGCGTGACCCACCGAGGCCAACAAGTGGCAATCGAAAGGATTCGAGCCTGGTAAGAGCATTTTCGTTGCGTGCTTGCAATGTATCGTAAACCGATTTTACAATATTCCGGTTTCGAATTTATACATCTGGTACGTCCGTCCGACTCCATCAACTATACAGCATGAGTTAGAAGTCATATATGTGCGATTTTGATGTCCAGGTCAATGGTTACTCCGGTTTCATCCACAATTTTATATGATTTGAACCTCCAAAGCATATTCATTTCTCACGGCCAATAGCAATCAATGGTTTTCAGCGGTATTGCCTTTCGATGTAAGCGGAAAAAGGAATGCTTCTCGAATGTTTCATTTTTTTTTTACCATAAGGTGGAAAATTCACGATCTCTAGCATTTAACTTTCTTCCTGGCTTTTATCGTTTGAAAACCTGCTACCTGTGTCCTTTTAAAATAATGAAAAAATTTGAGTTCCGTGTGTAGTGTCACTAAAACAACTATAACTTGTAGACTAGTGGCCGGAATATCATGAAATTTCGACGCATTTCGTTGTGATACTAACTGAAAATCCTATTTATTCGCCAATAGTCAGTCATTCCATATCCGTATGTAATCTATTTAGTGAAGTCTTAGCTGAACACTGCGAAATAGATAAACAAAGCATACAAAGAGAACGCGACTGGAACTGGTGCGCACTTCTTCTGTACCTTCATACGAATGTGTCACCACTGTAATGCGAGACTTCGATTTATTCGATGCACAAAATAGACAGGTTCATGATAGATTTTCTAAATAAAAGCTCACTTTTTCTTTAATTTTAAAAATCAAAAATATCGCGTAAGGTGTATTCTGCTACCTTACGCGATATTTTATATAATTGTAAGAAATCTACAGTGCGTAGGAGTTGTGTATTATACCTTACGCTCGCCTTACGCTATACCTTAGCGAGAGAACACATATTGCAGCATAACCAATGAGAATGATACTGCGGGGAGAAGTAGTAACCGCATGACTATTCATCACGATGCAATGCAGTTCTAGTTATGTCATCGCTCGAAAATCTCGTAAAATTAATGCACTCTCTCAATAAAGTTGGACGTTACTACTATACAATAGTGTTCAACGGACTTGTAGCGTGTGTTTGACACATAGTTCCCATAGTTCTACTGCAATCGATGCAAAAGTGAAAGAAAAAAAAATATATAGAAACGGTTTATATACATGTTTGGCTTGGGTGAGCGAGCATTCAATTATCGCTGCAAGCTTTCTTCACTTCACTTTGTTTATTTGCTATTCCGCACAGTTTCTTCCTTAAGTATACATATTTTTCATCATCAATCAAAAGCAATTTCACGCTGAAACTGTTGTAATAAGACCACTTTGTTGCACAAAAGATTCATATCCTTGGGACAATTACTAAAGAATGGAGTAGTAAAGCTGATAAAAAGTGAAGAGCCTGATAATGACAACATGCAATAGAAGTCAGAAAGAATTCCTTCAAACCATTTTAAATTAGTTTTTATGTTTTCTTTTTGTTTATATACTTTTCCACTTTTGTTCGTAAAATTGCTTCTTGTTGTATAGTAGGAAGAGATTTGAAAGGAAAAAAAAGAAGAAGAATACTTTCTGTTGCCAACGAAGTCATCGTACATATGTTTGCATGATGATCGAAATCAAATTTTTGTAATTTTTTTTTGAGCAAAAGGTCATTAAACCGAAAGTTATCGGATTTTTCGATTTAAAACAAAAAAAGGAAAGGAGAAATAGAACAGTTATCGAATTCACTAAGAACACCTGCACAACATTTAAAATAACAAAACATATAAAAAGGAATGAATGAATAAATAAATAAATAAATAAAAGAAAATGCTCTTTAACTAATGTGGCGTGTGTGTCCTCGTAACTTATCAACGTTTACGAATACAGCGAAACAAGTCGAGCGCCAGCTCATTTGAATGTTTCATTCATAAAAACAATACGTCATCAATGAATAACTAAGAAAATTAATGACAGTAACCATTGCAACCACTAGGAGGCAAAAGAAAAAACAAAAAAACCTAAAGACCAATACAAAAAGAAACCGTTTAAGCTATCTTTTCTTACTCATTGATAAACTCTAACGCAGGCGTGACTGTTAAACAATTCTGTCCATCAATGATATTAAGATATTTGTTCGCTAGACAGTAAATGGATGAGCATTTATCGCATTATATCGGAATAAATTTTTGAATTTCAAAAAAAGAGAGAGAGAGAGAGAGAGAGAGAGAGAGAGAGTGAGAGAGAAAAATAGTTCTTAGATTCATCGAGTATTAATCATATTCAAACTGATCGATCGAGCCATACTGTATATAATTGATTGTCAGTTACATCTCCATGTGTTACAAAAACGGTGATCAAATTAATGCATATCTTCGTCTGCCCAAGTTTTAACGGTGCATGATATAGGAGGAGGGCAAAACAACATCTTTTTATTCAGGTGCACTCTTCAATGTAAAAAATAAAATATTTATTTTCATTACGACAACACACGTAAATGCGCGCTCTTATCAAAAGTGAATAAGCAAAAAAGGGAAAATAGAATATGTGAGAGACCGGTCAAACATAAAATATGCGTATTTCACCGAAATATAATTCTTATCCACTTAAAAACAAATACATAATCAAACGCAAAAACACGCACATGTAAACATTCATTGATCTATGCATGCATGTGGCATATATGGGAAAGTATATATGTATATAGACATATATATATGTATATATATATATATATATATATATATATATGTATATATGTACTATGTATGAGTTTGTTTATTTCTGTTTATATACGTACGTGTACGAATGGATGTGCTTTGTGTAAAGGTTAACATAATAACTTATATGCATGTGTGTGCACACATTTATATCCACAAATATGTTATATGTACCAGTTTATTTGTCCATCTGCCTCCTTTTTTTAAGTATTGTGTTTGTCGAGTTTTATTTTATTTCAGTTGTTGTTGTTGTTGTTGTTGTTATTTTTTTCATTATTTTATATCAATTTTGTCTGTCTGCCTTTTTGTTTGTCTGTGCATATGCGTTCATCTATCCATTCCCGCGCTTGTCTCATTCGCACACAATCCAAACAATAGCATTTTTCTTTGTTGCTTGCTTCTCAATTTGATATGAATTTTATGTTTATATATGTATGTATGTATGTATGTATGTATGTATGTATGTATGTATGTATGTATGTATGTATGTATGTATGTATGCATTCAACTGATCGTTAATAACTATGGGTTTGTATGCGTGTATGTATGCATGATTGCTTCGCGTATTTTTTTAATTTTTTAGTTTTCCGTGAACATCTGCATGTTTTGTTTTGTTTTTTGTTTTTTTTTTTCTTCTCTTTATTTAGTCAGTATTACAATTTTTGTTGTTTTTCCGTTTGCTATCGTCTTTTATGCATTGGGTTCAAGGAATTCGTGGAATATGTATATCGTGCACGCAAACAAGCAAATCTATATATATATATATATAATTTATACATATGTATTTGTATAGAGGAGAGAACTTATAAGAGAGAAGAGACAACAGTAGCCCACAGTTAAAAAACTGTAAAAATATTTACTAAATATGTTGTTCTTATTGTTGTTGCTGTTATTATTTTTACATCCTGTAAGTGATTTTTATATGATGGAAGCTTTGGTTTATTGATTTCATAAATTAATTTAATTAATTAAAATAAACGAATATCTTTACGTATCGCACCAATGAATGTAAATATGCTTACATGCGCTGATTTACGTGTGTTACGAGTTAGTTACGAGTCTTGCCTTGCTGTACTTTTCTAAGCATAGAATTCGGTGAACATTTTCATTGGCTTACAAAAGACTAAAAAATCATTTAAAATGGATTTCGATCTTATTTTCGTTTTCGTGTTACTCTTCAGCTATTATTGTTTTTACCGCTGTGACTGCTGCTGCCGTTGTCGTTGTCGTTGTCGTTGTCGTTATCGTTGCTATTGCTGACAATCATAATTAATGTCACTTATTTAACAAATTACAAACGGAAATGCGGTAATATCCTCGTAAATGAAACTTAAAAAGTAAAAGAAAAAAGACAACGACGAATACACCAACAACAGCAACCAGAGCAACAATAAATTGCACGGGCATACGGACAAATATTGTAATCCAGTTTTTTGCATTTTATTCGGACAAACTGATCACACCTGATCGCAAGCAGTTGTAACACTTTTGTTTGCAATGAAGAAACCCGTTTTATAGACCGTTGTTGTTGCTGTCGTCGTCGTCGTCGTTTACTTAAAGAGGGGCTGGCTGGCTGGCTGGCTGGCTGACTGGCTAACTTTCTGGTTAGCAGCATTTTTATTCATACGTATGAATGTAGTTCGTCCATACGTATACTTTAATAATGAACGCATGCATTTTATTTGGGTTACATGTGCATCCTTGGTAACGTCTTCACTGATGCCGTTCGGCGAAAGAAAACAACAATACAGAGAAAAAAAAAAAAAAAAAAAAAAAAAAAAAAAAAAAAAAAAAAAAGAATAAACAACCGAAAGCAAAAAATTGTAAAATACTTGAACAACGCGTTGTAACTCTCGATGAGAAACATCTGTTGCCCATTGTCCAACAAAACAAACCGAATGTATGCGAACAGAACGGACGTAATCACAGCTGAAACACATACCTGCGTACGTGTTCGTACGCACATATATTCACTGATTTTTTTCATTCATTCATTCACATGTAAATTCACATATAGAAATTATATGTTTAAAAGTATGTAAGTGTGTTTCCCATATATTCAGAAATTGCGATTGAGCAAAACTAAGTTAATTTTAATGTCATTGCACGCATCATTTAATGTCATATATGCATTAGAGGTCTCAGAAAATGTGTACCCGATACCGAACGTCTACCTCGATCTACCAGCGTGTTGCAAATCCTTTTACGATCGATCGTTTGAGCATTGAAAGGGAAAGTTAAAATTCGTCTCTTATGCTCTTTGCTTGTGCATGTACGTAAGTGAATCAACTCCGCCCACTGATGAGGCTACAATTTTAATAATACATATTACGTTGAACGCATGAAACTTTTCAGTTTTCGCATTTAACATTTCACATAACCTGCCGTTATGACATATATCTGTCGCTTATTAATACCTAATGACAATGAACTTATTAAGCGTATTCTGTAAGCTATCTAAGAATTTTTAATGAGACGCTAGCGTTCTTTTGCGATTAAAAGCATTGTTAAGGGCTACGGACGAATAATAGTTATATAGAATACAAGGTTTACGTGTCTTACCTTCTTTTCGGTAAGTTTTTCGCAGCGACGTTGTTTACAGATTTGATGCGATTTGTCGTTGCGACAGGGAGCACATTCGCCACAATTGTCTTTGCGCTGACAGCCGATGCATTCGCCACAACGTTTACGTTTCTTTTTGGACTGAAATAGGACAGATGTAGAATTCATAGAGGTCTATGAGAAGGCGTTGTGAAAATTATAATTCTTTTTGGCGTAAATAAGATGTGGATTGAAATCATCGCTCACCTGTTTTTCGCCTGCACTTTCATTTCCATCGCCAACGTTCATGCTGCCGATGGGACTCTTAAAGTTAGCGGTACTAGATACAGCATCAACTTGGCCTGGATTACTAGGATCCAAATCCATGGCACTGGACTCAGATTCAGCATTAGATTCGAGTGAATGAGCTCGATTTTTCCGTCGCTCCTTTTTTCTTGCGTCTACTCTGGCTACCGGGGAATTGAGGACCTTTTCTGGTTTAATGGATGTTGTGGATGGCGTAGGAGTATGCGGTTGTGTAGTATGTGGAGTATGAGATCCAGTACTACTCGCATTTGTGTGCGTTGAGTGCGGTGTGTGATAACCGGCACCAGTTCCAGTTCCATTTGATATATCCATTAATGACGAACTGCTAGCTCCGTCATAAGATGGAGTAGGAGTATGCATACCGAGCGGTGTGGTTACTGTATTTGGGGTGTTTGAAGTGGGGGCGCTCAGCTGTGAAGCGTTTGAATTTGTATTGAGATCAAATGCTGATATCGTGACGTCTTTTTTACCGATTGACGAAGAACCTGAGCCCGTTGGTGTTATTGCAGACGGTACAGCCAACGCAGCAGGCGTTGTAGACGCATACGATGGTGTCAGTGGTTGATAGAGGAGCGGATCGCCATATCCAGTCGCAGTTATAGTGCTATTAGGCAGTGTCGTGCTGACTATGTCGCGAGCCTGCAAAGCCGCCGGCATTAATGGGTACGGTGTTCTATGATGTGCAGCTGTTGCTCCCAAGGGATGCGAATGGAAAGCATTGTGCGGCATTGGTGCACCCAAAGCGGCAAAACCACTTGACGGCGGAGTTATACTCGTTTGCAAGCCTGTCAATTGTGTAAGCGGTGAGCCCATACTGACCATACCAGGTGAACTCACTGACATACTTGCTGGAGACATGGCCACCGTTTGCAGTGACGACATAGCTGACGTTAACCCCGCTGTGGCTGTGGCGGAAGAGATGGACGAGCCTGTCGGCATGGGCGTACCGTCCGCCATCAACTGTTCAGTGTAGCCATGAAATTGACTTTGAAATGAAGGCAATTTTGAAAAGGGCTCAAAACCGCTCTTTGGCGTAGAATTGGAATTGTTGGAGTTACTATTATCTTTAGACTCCATTTCCCAAGGACGTGTGTAGCTATTGGAACTATTGGATTGGCAAGTTACTGAATCGCTTGTGTTGCTTGTTGCAGCATTTTCCGGATTGTTTGTGGTACTGCTACCACTCTGTTGCTGAGTATCATTCGCGGAACTGGCACCGTTGGCATTACGGGAGGTGGCATTATTATTATTAGTCGTACTAGTGCTAGTAGGTGTGGCTGACTGCAGCGGTTGCTGTTGCTGCTGTTGCTGTATATGAGAAAGTGGTTGCCGGGCATAATAATCCCAATGCTGCTGCTGCTGCTGCTGTTGTTGTTGTTGTTGCTGTTGCTGATGTTGTTGTTGATTTTCCAATTGCTGGTGGGCGTACAACTGATCGAGCTGGTGCTGTTGCTGGTGTTGATAATGCTGCTCTTGTTGTTGCTGTTGATGTTGATGGGACAATTGTTGCTGATTAATTAGTATTGATTGCTGATTAGTGGTGTGATAGGCGTGCGTATAATGATGACTCAAACTGCTCAGATGCTGCAAATGTCTATTATGCAGATAATTATTATTCGACGAATGCAGTTGATTAGCTTCGGCAGCCGATATGATTTGTTGCTGTTGCTGTTGTTGTTGTTGTTGTTGCTGCTGCTGCTGCTGCTGCTGTTGCTGCTGCTGTTGCTGATGGTGATGATGGTTTAGAGTTTGTTGCAAATTATTTGCAGACGTTTCTTGTGTACCGCTGCTGGATTGAGCCGCTATTGAAGACGCCATTTAAAGTTCTATGCTCTTGCATGGCTCTCGAATGTTGGAGTGCCGCACAAAAGATAAGCGGAAGATCACGCTGCTGGCAAAGTGTTTCTTTTCTACTCACTCTTCTCGAAATTCTATTGTTTACTGTCTATTGATACCGGAATCGAATTTTTATTTGTTTACGTTTTGCTGTTGTTTGCTGTTTCTTTGAAATTAGCGTTTGCTGTTCGTTTGCTTTTTGCTTGCTGTTGGCGTTGTTGTTAATTTAAATTTGTACATTAACTTTTGTGCTTTAGTTTTATTTGACGAAATAAAAGTTGACTTTAAGATTAATTTGTATTGTAATAGAAAAAAAAATTTTGTACACTTGTTTTAACACTTTTGAGGTAGTTTTTCAACTAAATTTTCGTGCGTGTTTTCTTCCTTTCTTTTGCTATCATTTTCATAAATGCCATTAGAAATTGTTCCAAAAATTTTTATTTTCCATTTGCAATTTTTTTTTTTTTATTTACTTTTCACTACGTTTTTTGTCACACTATGTCTGTAATGATTTTTTTATTATTATTATTATTGTTGTTGTTGTTGTTGCAGTATTTTATTAAGAAATTCAGCGATTACTTATTAAATAATTTCAATTATTTTTACTAGTATTTAATGCGTTTCGTTTCTGTGTGTGTGTGTTTTGTATGCAAAAAGTTTCAGTTAAATGAATTTTCTATTACGGTTGTGTTATTCTTCTTCTTTTTACTTTTTGGCTTTAAATATACGAAGTTTAGCTAATTTTACATTATATGCTGATTAAATATGCAGTAAAAAATGTCCTTCAGTGTATACTGTGCAAATTTAACGCTAACAATGGTTAAAAAGGTTTTGGTTTTCGGCTTTTTGTCTTTAGTTTTTTTTTTTTGTTTTTGTTTTTGTTTTTTGTCAATTAATTCATTAGCGCTACGGTTATGTGAATATTTGTTATATTTGTAATATTTGTTATTTTAAAGAGTTTTTAATAAAAAATTTTGTACTTTAACTTTTTGTTGTTTATGAAGAATAAAAAAATTTTGTTTTTGTTTTGCTTTATTAAAAAAGATTTGTATGTATTGGAAAATTTGTGGTTTGGATATTCAAAAAAATTTGTAACGTTTTCTTTTTTTCTAAAAATTTGTGAAGAGTTTTGTTTTATTTATTAATTATTTATTTGTATTATTATTTAATTATAATTTTTGTAAGTTTGTCAGACTTTTTTCAATTTTTTTTGCTTTTTTTCAATATATTTGTTTTGGCTTTATACTTTACATTTTTCGTTTCCTATGTATTGGTTTGTAATCATATGTTTTTTTTTTTTTTTTTAAATTAAATTTCTTAGGAAATTTTGTACTTTGTGTTCTTACGTTTTCTGGTTGTTTTTGTGTTTAATTTTTCGTTTTTTTTTTTGTTTGTTTGTTTTTGCTTCCTCCTATTATTTGTTTAATTATTGTTGGTTTATGTAAAAATTATTATATATATGTAATAAAATGTAAAATTTGAACATGTCTCGTTTTGGATTTTAATTAATTTTTATTTTATTGCTTGTTTATGCAGCAACGAGCCTCTTCGAATCGTAACGATTCGAATTGAATCGAACTGAATGGAATCAATTTTAAAATTTTTTTTTTTTTTATATTAATTATTTGCTTCCGTTTGTTTGTTTTGCTTTTACTTTCTTACGTAATTACTACTTGCATTTTTTTAAAATTTTTTATCAATTCTTTTACTTATTTATTTATTTTTTTTTAAATTATTTCTCTACATCATTTTAATTATATGCTTACACACATATATGAAGATATTTATTTATATATTTCTATATATATATATATGAATGTATATATATATATATATATATATATATTTATATATATATAAATATGTATATATGTATATATGTATATATACATATACATGTATGTATAAAAAAAATTTTTTGGTGAATTTTTTTAGAAAAATTTTGATTTATTTAAAAAATGTTTAATATTTCGTTATGAGCAGCTTTGCTTTTATCCTTGCCGCCGATCTATCTGGAATATAACAAAGGTAAACAGAAAGTAAGTTATTAATAAGAAATGGTTTAAAAATCCCAAAAACTAAGTATATAAACTGAACATTTTGATATATTATAACGCATTGACTTTCGAAGGAATGAATTGCTTAAGCAACTCTTCATTATTCTTTATTTATCATTATAATGTTTTTTTTATTTATTTATTTTAATTACGATTAAAAATTCCAATATCTTCATACGAAAGGAAGTGAACACTGAAGGGAGGAAAGTTTCCCATTTCACGCATTTGCGTATACCCATATGCATGTGCGTTTCTTTTTATCTAATCCGTTAAGTATTTCCTTCTCGCTCGTTCACACTCTCTTCCTATTGTTCTCTTTCACCCTTTTTCTATCTCTCTCTTTCTCTCTATTTTTATATCCCTTTGTCTATTTCTTTTTTTACGCATACATATAAGGCTACAGTCGTACATCAACCACAAGGCGATATTCGAGATTTGTAATAAGCCTCAGGGATCCTACAGACTACATACATGTTTGATCAGGACAAGTTTTTAAATCGTTTTGGTCATATCTATCTATCTATACGACCGTTCATGTATCTAGTATCTGTCTCTTATACACATCTAGATGTGTATAAGAGACAGCCTACAGACTACATACATGTTTGATCAGGACAAGTTTTTAAATCGTTTTGGTCATATCTATCTATCTATACGACCGTTCATGTATCTAGTATTGAAAAAAACGTCATAAGCTTGCCACATATATCTTCAGTTGATGGCTATAAGTTGCCAAAAATTTGGGGCATGGCAATCATTAACGTAAAATTTAAGGCAAATATTTCTCAGTCGCAATAAAAATTTTAGTAGAAAACGAGGTGAATGAGATGTTATCGATCTAATTTCGTCCACCCGTCCGTTTTTTGTCGAGCAATGTTCGTTTCTTGGTCATATTAGTTTCAAATTTGGCAAAACTATTGGAACTTCTGGCGTGCAGATTAATATTGAGAGCAAATAGCTTCGGTTACAGTACAACGATTCTCTTTGCAAAAGAAACAATTTTCGGTTTTTTAAGCTACAGGTGCTCAGTACAGAGCAGCTATCGATGGTCGAATCTATATATATAACATCTATATATATAACAGATATATATATATGTAAATATATATATTTTATTAGCGTAAATAGCGAAACCGATTTAGCCATGTCTATCTGTATGTCCGCCTATTGATATCATGATTACGTAGGCTTCTTGGCGTATCTTCTTCGCTGAGAAAAGAATATTTGATTTTAAATCTATGCTTCTTCACTCATCTCGACGTCTATGTTAATTATCTGGTAAGTTGTTCCAAGAATGCGATTTTTAGATTGTGCCGTCAAAAATTTTCTATATAGAATTTTAAGTTTGATCTTAAATTATTTTTTAATAAAGTCGTCGTGTTAAGTTTGTAACTCTGTTCGAATAGAAGAAGGTCCGCAAGCTCGTTAATAACAAAACGCCAGTTTATAAATAGGGGGGAGTAGAGGAATACTTAGAAATGTCTGTCTAGTTTATAACGTGACGAAATTAATCGATCTTCGTTCTATTTTATCAGACAGTATCGTACGGTATGCATGCGTGTAGGTAAGTACATGTATATACAAGCTATTGCTGAAAATTAAAAAAAAAAAATGTTTTTGATTATTAGCAACGGCGGACGTGTCAGTGAGCATATGAGACCATTTTCGAGATTGAAGTGAAGAAGATTAAGCATCATGTGTTAGCCTTTCGTCTTAATTTTCATGCGAACTTACGTATTCAAAATACAGGCGGTACAGGACTGATGGACAACCAGATGTTGATGTGCAACTAAATCAATCAGGTTATTATGTTGGCCAAGAGTAGGAAGCTCTTCGAGGCGTATCACTAGATGTTATTCCGGGAATTTTGAAATTAGTTTATGCTTACAACAACTTATATTACTCATACGCATCGTTATGTGTACGTATTTGTTCTACAGATAGCAACAGACAGTCGAACTGTTCACTTAGTTTCTTTTTGTATTAAAATTTATATTAATTTATATATAGCAATATCGATATGAATGATTGAAGCAGACTCTCAAAAAAATATATATGATATGACGATCCTATTAAGTTACGTTTCTTTACGCACTCACAATGAATATTTATTTAATAAGAGGTGTTTATGTTAAACGAAAAAAAAATAAATAAATAAAAAACAAAAAACAGCCAAACATTGAATGAAAATCCTTTAAGTAATCCTTAATCAGAGTCGTTTATCAAATTTTTGAAGATATTGTCCGTTCGCTACTCATTTAACGATACTGATAAATGGAAGAATGGTATCATCGCTTATGACTGGTAACGAAAAAGTGAAAAACTCTTTCCCAATAGGAGCACGTGAACACAAAATACACCAACATACGCATATAAATATTTGCTTGCATACGGTCATGTACTTATATAAGTATAAGTATTTGAACCAACTCTCTGTTCACTTTTGTACTTTATGTTCGCATAACATTTATTTTTTGATTTTTTTTTTTTTTTTCACAAAGTGCATGTGCTTGGTGACCTAATTTGTGAGCAACAACGATAAGAAAAAAAGAAAAAAAAAGGGAAAAAAATTAACCCTCATATTTTGTTGCATTCATAATTGCGAACATGTAAAAATACTTTTGAACTTTCTTTTTCGGAAGTATATTAATTCATGGAAGCATGTGAGGTACTAAGCAATTAATTCATTTTTTTTTTTTGTCTTTATATATATATGATATTATGATTTCTTTTCGCATATAGAGCATTCTATCAAATAAGAGATATTTACTAAGATTTCCAAGAGGTATTTCGCTATAACAGACGAATAGTTAAATTATGCTAACTATCGTCTCTCATCAACTGCATCGTACGGAGCAAACTTATTTCGGCAATATTTTTGAAGCATTCAAAGTACACCACGTGGAAACTTAAACGGAATTGTTTACCATTTTAATTATGATTTTTTTTTTGGTTTTTGATTTTGTGTTTTTATTTATGTGCAAATAAAATTTTATTTATTATACATATGCAAGAAAACTCTACATATATTATATTCATTGCTTTATGCACGTAAAGAAACGCTTTGATGTATGCCATGTATTTTCGAGCTCTTTTCAATAACTGAAATAACTGTTTTTTCCTTCTTTTTTTTTTTTCGAAGCAAAAGCAGGTGCAATCCTTGTTGTCATGCTATTTCTCGCCGCGCTGACAAGGGTCATTGTACACAAGTATATGTATACACATCGAGAAGAAGAATTTTATCATTTAGAGAAATCTCAACGCAAAACAGGATTTATATGAAATGTCAGGAAAAAGTGTTCATCGCTGTGAAATGGTTGAATACCAATAAACCCTTTTTGCAATTAATTGGCGAGGATCTCAAAACGCCACTTAGATAATGCTTGCTTGTAATTTTTTTCATTTTAAATACGACATCTGATCTGCGCACCAGTTGTTACCGAGGTGATAGTTAGGTGAGTAACTTACAAAAACAAAATGTTTGTATTGATTTAGAGATTTGAGCGGAGGCAAAAAACAACATTTCTCTGCAAGGTGACGGCTTTGAAAAATCGATTAAAATAAAGCGCGTTAACCATCCCCCCCGCTATTCATCTTACTCACGAGTAAGGGGAAAATGAATTGAAGTCACATATGCGGCACCAATTTTTGAAGTGATGTGATTACATTTTGGGAATTCATTTTGAAAAACTCATTTCATGGCCTATAATATTTTAAATAGAATTTACAAAAAGATACAAAAATCTTTTGATAACATAATCTCTTCAATTTTTGAAATAATACAATATAACAATTTATTCAGTAAAAATTTGTTGAAGTTCATAAATATCTGAATAATATCTTGACGGCAGAAAACTGCAAATTTTTTTCTTTCTCAAAACTATAGTCCGACAGTCTAATCGTAGAACTCTAAATCGGAATATGAATTTGCCTCACGATAACTTTCAATCAGTTATAATTAAATCTTTCGCTTCTTTAACTATTCTGATAAGCGAGCAATCGAAAGTTGAGCGAAAAAATTCGCATCATTTCTCGTAATCTTCGTATGACACGAACGACGACGCAGAACTGTAATGAATGAAAAAATGTTGTGGGTATTGTAAGTGATTGCATTCGTAATCTAGTTGCCTCAGGTATATATTTTAATCGAAGCACGGGACGGCTTTGACGTAAGCGTTCAACAAGACTGCACAAAATACCGAATAGCTGGCAGAGAAATCGTGTTGCTCGTAATAATTAGCAAATACAAAATACTTTAATACGGTCTTTGCTAACTATTCGGTTATTCGCATATTCAAAACGCGGATAATGATTATTAGTTCGCCGTTCAATATGCATAGACAGTCTTCGGATGATTCACTATTTATTTGATTCGCTTAATTCACTTTTATACGTATCAAGCAACGCCTAAGGTACATATTTTTGAGTTCACTTCTTAACAGCAACCTTCGTCATACGTAAAACGTTCTCGATAGTTTGACAAGTTTCAAGAAAGGTATAATGAAGTTATTGGTTACTGTTCTTCACCCGTTATTTTTACATACTTCGTAACATGATGTTGCCTGAAACCTCACAAGGATAACGAAACAAACGAAACGCTCTGCACCTGTGCAATTTGTGTCTTTTTTTTTTTTTGTTTTTCGTCTTGTATTTATTTAATTTAAAATAATATCATTTCTGGCTTCGCAAACAAAAATAACTTTGCAAGAATGCAAATGTATACCCATGCATTTGTACATATGCATGCATGTATGTATGTATGTATGTATGTATGTATGTATATGACTTTGCTAAGTTTAGCAAATGAGATCCTATAGCAACATACGATTATTTAGTTGGTCACGAATGCAAATGCTTGGCAAAAATATAATAATGTTTTTTTTTTTGTTCTTTCTTCCTCTTTGTAATCTTATAAGTTTTCATTCATTTATAAAAGGCATTAAAAAGGCACGGATATGACGATATCATTTACTAAGTATTATGCCTTTAAGTACATAATTATTCGAGTTAATGTAAAAATGTATTCATTTACCAAAGAACATAAGGAAAAATAATTTCTGATTTAATTTTCATTAATATGTCGACATGGTTTCCGGTTATCGAGTGTTGCGATATTAGCCATCGTACACGCACATATTCTAAGGGTATATAGAGTACATAATTTTATTTTCCATCATAATTTCGCCAGCATTGCATATGTGTATATAAAATAACCTTGCTATCGAAACTGTAAGTTCCCGCTTATAAAAATATTTTGTTTGAGCCGTCAATTTATTTAAAATGAATTTCAATAAAAAATTTCTATAAAGCTTCGCAGTCGGAAACCTAAACTTTACGATCTTTTCATTTCAACGCAAACACTAAACAGAATTTTTCATTTTCATATAAGCTTTTCAATTGGTCTCAAGTGGAGATTTATTTGAAAGTATCCTAAATATCTAATGAAATGCGGTTCAAATAGAACTAATGAATGGCATAGGTTTTGTGTAATAGACTGCGGGAGTTTTGTTGCCAAATGTCTTCAATGGAAGCAAAGATGAGATTATAATTCCATCACTAGCTGCTATACATTTATTTACACATGAATATATATATTTGCGATATTTGATTACAAGATAGAGCGATAAAGTGAAGATTCATGTTTTCATCATCACATATAGGATAGTGACGATCGGAAAATTAATTAAGAACAACAACATATCTGTCAATGAGCTCGTAGGATGAGATAAAGATGTGGAATGATTATTGACGGATCCATACGATTTTTAATCAGTAGCAACCTTCAAAGGAAGTGTGTCAAAATTTGGTGACATATATATGTATATACAACAGTTGAGTTATTTATGTACAATTGTTGGCGCTTGTTGCCGGTGCATTCGTTCGAGTTAGCTGATTTTCGAACTTAATACAAAGATCTTATTAAAAATGAATACAAATGCTAGTACATTAGGGGACCGTGATATAGAAACAACGTGTAGCCAGGACTCGTGGGAACATATATCTGAAATTTGTACCAAAATTAATAAGAGTGATCACCTCTTTGTTCGTAGGTATTGTGCGTGCTCAGTCTGTAAAAGCATAACATTTACCTATTGGGCACACACACACACACTGCACTGCCGTCCCCTTCCTATCTCTTGTCTTTTCATCACTTCTTTCTAGAGGATATCCTCTAAGCAATTAATTACATTGAAAGAAAAAACCGATACCGTTGTTCGCGATCGCCATTAATCGCCATTAATACATACACGCTATGCGCGAATATAGTCGACAAGAAAATATATAAGAAATACTTTCACTGTCTTTATTATTATCAATCAAGCAAATTTTAGCAAAACAATAATATCTTCAGCTTTATTGAATGCGTTATTGTGAAATCCCAATATCAATACAGAAATATCTATGTTTGAAATGTTAAGTTTATCTTGTTCGCAACTCTTTCGTACAACGCGCTATGAAATTACTAACAAGATTATTAACAATCCTTAAGCTTCTTATGAAACAATCTTAGCATTGCATTGTCAATTCTCTTAATTCTTACTTCTTGACTTCGTAAACGTGACATATAAGGATATTGTAATTAAATAACATCATTACATCATTACATACCGTAGATTTGATTAAAAAGGCATGAGAGCTCACAAGATTATCTAACTTTGCCGTCAGCACTTTACTAGAATTATTCAGATTCATGTCAAATACGTTCCTACGTCTGTCTGGTCAAGTCAAGAAATGATGATTTAAGCCAGCTCTCGATATATTGCACCAATAGTGTCTGAACAGGGGTGCGAGCGAACGAACGAACTACAGCGTTCATGTTCAAATTAATGAAACGAAATGTGTGAAATATTATATTTAGAGCCCGCATTTGCAAGACTACAATAACGGACGGCAGACATTTAATTGACATCGTTCATTGGAGCCAGCATTAAATTTAATTTCACTTTAAATCGAATTATAGAACGAATTGAGACGTTATCGTCGGGCATAGTAGACTATCAGGACATATACAAACACTTAGAAGTTTTTCACTTTTTCATTTTTTCAAAATATCCTCTTCATATGAGGTTGTAGTTGAAGTCGTAACATCTGTCTAATTTAATCCGCTTGCTTAGGGCAGAATTTATCGGTATTATCAAGATATCCCAAAAAGTTCAACTGGTAAATTGAACATAAACATTAAAGGACCATCATCACAGACAGACAAACGAACAGATACATTTGAATCAATGCAATCAATTAAAAGATGGAATTATGTCAAGTCGTTGTGCGTGCTGCATACTCTATACTTGATTGTCATTTAAGCAGTATAGGATATAAGATATTCGCAAAGAGTGCCGCCAAATGCTCTTCATTTGACATTCGCATATGTTAAGATCGTAAAAGTCTCTCACCAGATTTACGGACAGCAACTTATGTTGCTACGGACAGTATTATGGATGCAATTTGGCGAAGCCTTGTGAGCCGGATTGCAAGTGCTTTTTCAGGCCCCAATTTGCACGAACGAAGTCTTGTAGTAAAATCGAAGGACGCGAAAATGTAATATAATTGTACAAAAATCCACATTAGGATTATGTAGGTGAAAATGTGTGCGTGATGAAATTGCAAAAAAAAAAAGAAAAAGAAAAATCAGTTTTGCGCAGACACAGAATACGCAGCGACATAAACAAGCTAAAAAATACGTTTGACGAAAAACCATAACTATACCAACAACGTGTCGTTCGTCAGATGTTAGTTATTGTTTACCACCGACTGTTCAGATGGTAGTTCTGCAGTGAACGTGGTGGTGGCGGCGGCACTCGCGTAGTTACGACGACGATACCATTTTGTTTTTCAAACTATACAAGACAATAGCGTGCGTGCATGTGTGTGTATATCTGTGTTCTTAATGCATAATGTTAGAGAATTTTTTTTTTTTTTTTTTTTTGTTTGTGATAGGTATCCTTTATTAGAACATCCCTTATTTCCCTTTAGTAGGAGTGATATGAGTTTGAATTGTTTTTTTTTTTTTTTTTTTTTTTTTTTTTTTTTTTTTTTTTGTTTAACTATTGCCAACTATCCAACAAGCTTATGGTGGTTCAAGTGCAATAAGAAACATATACCCGAACATGATATATGCGTATTTACGGATATATATTCATGTGTGTATTTTATGTATTGTATAATATATAAATAAACATGTACACGTATGTCTTTATACTCGTTTACAGTTGTATTATATTTTGTTGTTGCAGTTGGGTTGGTTTAATATTACCAAAGAACCGAAGGAGTTTTGCGTAAAAACTTTTTCATTGGCGTCAGCTGCAGTTCAATGTAGCGACGGAGCATTACAACAGTTGAACGTGAATGCCTATGAGTGAAAGTCAGATAACGTTTCCAGGATATTTTTACAATATATATACTTATTATGTTTTAATATACCAGAGTGATTGGATAAGTATTTGCGCTAAGGAAAAAAACACGTTTTCTACTTTATTTATTTTTTTCTTTTATGATGCGTTTACTCGATGCACTTACTGGATTAACATTTTCATATTTGCGAGCATATGCGAACATACGATTGTTCAACCTTCCGTATATAGATCTCGTTATCGTTAAGAATTTTTATTTATTTATTTATTTTTTTTTTTTGAAGAGACCATATCTAGCTTATGAGAATTTAGCCTATGATCGTTTGCTTGCTTACTTTAAAAAATAAGTAGACATTTTTGTGCACTGTACGTGAAGGAAGCAATCCATTTTTTTACGACAAGATGAGGTTTTTTCACGGTGAAGAATCTCTTATCGCGGAAATGCATTATTGCATCCGATAAACGCAGCGTACCTTCATGTGGTTGTACGTAAAACGAGCAATTGCGATTTCCGCGGAACACGGAACAGCTTTGCTTAGCAAAATGTCTTTTCAGCGTTGTTTGTTTCTTCGAAAGAAACGAAATCCAAATGAAAACTCTTTCAGTTGACTAGGAATTGTTGGCCCCATGCGACTTTTATTTGGAATTATTTTGAAAAGATAGAACTTTTCAAGAATTTGGCGACCCGTGTTTTCCATAATGACATGATATTAAACTAATACATTTGCAAATGATGTGCTAATAATCTCATTAGTCTGGCCAATCGAAAGCGAAGAAAGAGCCATTTGCGGTTTCTTTTATTGCTTTTCGACATCTGTAAGTAGTTGTTGAGCGACTTAATACTATATATTAATATTAATAATAATAATAATAATAATAATACTGTGAAGACTTTTGTTCGAGAGATCGCGTTAAACACAACAAACCAAACAATTTAAGTGTTACTTGCGTGTGTTACCAATGGGTGGTAGGCAGAAGTGTTCTTTATATTTGCAAATATTTAACTTTTTCAAGTGCACCGGATATGTTTTTAGGGTTTTCAAAATGTTCTCGCTTTTATTAAAGTAAAACATTAAAGTTAAAATACTCAAAGGTGTCTACAGGCGAGAGAAAGCCTTTAATGCATAAAAAACATTTACTTGAAGCCTATGCGCATACAAATGAATGATGCATGCATCGCGTTAATGCATAACAGCGTTACCCACTTTACAAAATTGGGTATTTAATGCCAAACAGAGATCTAGCACGAAGCACTGTAATAAAAGCTGCAACCATGGACTCATATTTCCTTTATGTAAACACGAGTTTCCATATATTCTCTCAATTCAATCCATCATCTAAACTGCATATATGTCAATAAAGAGAGAGAAAGAGAAGAGGAAAAAAGAAAAGAAGGAGAGAGGGAAAGAGAACGAAATAGGGATGCATCAAAAAAAAAAAAAAAAAAAAGAGAAAAAAGGAAAAACAAACACAATGTGTTTGCATATGCAACTCGATGCAATGGCATTAAAGGGAATTAAATGAATAAATGAGTGAGTGAGTGACTGAGTAAGTAAGTGAGTGAGTGAGTGAGTGAGTGAGTGAGGGAGTGAATCAGCGAGCGAGTGAGTGTATCGAATGACTTACTGTCAGTAAAATTTTTTTTTTGTGCGTGTGTGTACGTTTACATGCACAGCTATGCAGGAATCCTTATGACAACAAATATAACAACAACATTACTGACACGATGCACCACTCACATAATTCTTTCGCTTGCGTATGTGTGCGTTTAACCGTTCGTTCATTCGTTTATTCGTGCATTTATGCTGCTACTGGCACAGAAGCATTAAACAACATATAAACCCATTAAAAAGGTGAATACGTACATACATACATATGTAAATGCATGCATGCAATATTTTTTATGTGTATTGCATGTGTTGTGCATATATAACGCTGACATATATACATACAATATATTTATATAAGAACTTATTCATTCAATGTATTTGTTGGTGCATTATCTTGTTGCTGTTAGCTGTTGGCGTATTTAAGTTGTGCTTATAAAAGACAAAAAACAAAAAAATACATAAATAAATACATAAATAAAGAATAAAAAATGAAGGGTTAATACACGCTCGAGTAGCAGTGTTCTTATAACGCAGCTCATGCACTATCTATGTTCCCGATCCTGGACATCGATTATTATACCCATTATTGCGTTTACCATTTAACCCAATCACATTAATATGTACGTACGTACATAGCGTTGTTAAGATGATTAGTTTTATTAATTACTTGAAATAACTACTTAGTCAACAACTGATTTTCGCATTTGCATCTAAATCAACCTGATGAGGGTAAAAGTTTCGGCGCCGATTAATATGCTCTTTCTTTGGTGTGTGCATATGTGGGTAATTTGTGAATAAGGAGCATTACTGAAAAAAAGGCAAAGTCATTTAAACGCTTATGGTTATACATCTACGTTGTCATACATAACAGTAGGACACATCTAAAGTACCTAAGCTTCATGACGTAGACAGTGTTTATTGTTCTTTCTATTGTAATGCATTTCTCATTAAATAGACTTTTTTGACTTCTAACGCAGAATTTCGGATAATAAACTTAAATCCTTTTATGATGTCACGTTTTCATTTTCATTTCATGAGCATAGTGAACATACATACACGAATGTGATTTCGTATGCGTAAGCTTTCATAACATATTATGGCATTTATAACACAGTAGATAAAACTGAGAATACTTCTTGGGCGTTTCGGCTTACGACTGTCACAAACCGCAGCTCATTCAAAATGTAATTCATAACGTTTTATACAATAATAGGGCATATAAAAAGTCTTTGCGGTTTTTTTTCGCGGTTTCGAGCTCTTTTTTGTAACCTGCTCTTTTCAATTGAATTCAAACTGTCAAGTGATTGATGACTAGTCGGCCGGTCTTGCTCCACCAGTTGCACAATATCATCGACTTTTGCTTTTCAGAGTGAGATGCATCTTTGACATCGAAATTTCGGAACGAAATCAAGCGAACCACTCCTGTGTCCTGCGTTCACTCACTACATTTTCAGCGAACACTTTACAAATTTTTCGACATGTTTTTCCATCTTTTACCATTTTAATAGTAAAAGAGCATCATATAGCGTATTTCTTCAGATATTTCATCCATTTTCAAATTGATATAACTCTTTACATGAGCATAGAATTAGAAAACTATCTGCTCTAAAAATGTAGGATCAAATGTCACCTTTTAAGCACATGTTCGTTTAGGACAATGAGGTGAGTGTTGCCCGATATATAGGCATTAACATCATCCCACAGAAAAAACCGCAAACACTTTTTATAAGACTTTTTATAAATGCATAGGTATTTATTTGTGTGTGTAGGTGTGTAATCGTAGGTATCACTAAAAGAGAGAATGCTTTGAATTACTTGATCCATTTATGAACAAAGCACTAACCTATTCTCCACGTCACACACATATAACATATTTGCAAATTAACAAAAGGCTCATTGGACAACAGTTATGCGGCTGGGTAGATGCTCGAGCAAACGATACGATAAAAGCGTAAAATGCGTCTAGGCTCGGAATTCAAACGTTCCACATTCGCTTCTAACGGATATTTAACCACTTACCTCACGCGATATAAAGCGAGGCGTACGTGTAGTTAATTTTCAATACTTGAAGGGCACGTACGGCTAAGCTCAACTGTTTTTGTATCCGTCTTTTGGATTATTGCTATAAAGCATTTAAGTGTTCATTAAAATCTTAAATCATTTTATTTCTTTAAATAATACCCTAAACAGCATCCTTCGTTTAGGCCTCTTGATGTCCTCACGGAACACCATTCAGATGATTCGACAGATACCAAAGCAAATTATACCTTTCCGCTACAATCCATTTCGAAAATAAATAAAGCAACAGATTTAATTTTCAGTGGTCTGCACCAAGTGCTTTATATAGAACTACAGTATCTCACGTTGCAATGGACATGTGAGCTGAAAATTGTTACTCGAACTTCTTTTTGTATATCACGTTTGCAGTACAGTAGAAGGACCTGTGGTAGACCCACCCTCTTTATACTAGTGGATGCAGAATCATTTTGTCGATCTCTTTATGAATCGATCCATCACAATTCAGAATAACTTTCTGAATCGATCTAGAATTGTTTGTTTGTCCGTCCGTCTGATGTCTATCCATTTATTTTTCATGCTCAACTTACACAATTTTTCGCGTAGTTGCTATGTAACGGCTTATTTTGAAAAGTCGTTATATGAACACCTGTAATAACCGAAGTGTTGTAGGATATTTGTAAGAGCGGGCCATGACCCAATGTTTTAACTTGCTTTCGCACGATTTGTTTGTAATTAATTTGGTCTTTGACCGGCTTTCTCGGTCTAATATCGAAACTATCCTTTCGCGTATCGAAATTTTAATACTGAAAGTGATAAACATTTGTGGATTTTTACTGCGTTATACATAGAATGTTGTATGCGTCATAGATAGAATAATTGTGCGCTAACCATTTTTATGACGTAATGTTTAACGACTGATCAACATTTTGCATATTTGCTAGCTTCAAATGCCGGTCACAAACCGCCTGCGTGTTAAAAGTACAAAGCTCGATACTTTCTAGACACCGATACATATAATATAGGAATATTGCAAGTATAAGTTAAGCTCTATGTTCTGCATTTAAATAACCAAAAGAAAACAAAAAACAAACAAACAATGTTGTGATTTTCAAGAAATGAAAAACAAGCCTAGAAAGCATTCTATCCGAACACCAACTGGGAGCTCAACCAAGCCCGTCTTTTGGGTTAACAAATCTTTAAGAAAATAACAAAAATTTTGTATTCGCTTTGCAAACATATTGTTACGAAATTCACTTTTCTCGGGTACGGTTCGTATCGCTAGATCGTGGATATTGTTTTTAGGAGAAACGTTTTCACTTCAAGTTTCTTCAAGGTTAGGATGGTTTACATTTTACTTTGGCAATAAATACTCTCAACTTCTCAACTCTAACATTCTTTTTCGACTCAACTGTTCTTGGCCGACTGACTCTGCCTCCCGCAAATAGTCTACTTATATACATTTTTACAAGCACATTACTATTACTTAAGTTCATGGCTTCATTTTTGATCCGTTAACCTGCCCTTGCGCTAATCGTTTTCCTCGCCCGGCAATCTAATGGCGCGCCGCGAATGTGCACTTGGGTTTTCCCTCTGTAGGGAACTTATTATTTGGGAAATTCAATTAGTTGGAATGAACTGGATTTGGGATTTCCGTAACAATATTTTTTATATATTTTTAACCACCGTTTTAAAAAAAAAAAATTAAAACCGTTAAAGTTTTACGGTATAGAAGAAAGATGAAAGTGAAGCTCGTAAAAGGGCCGACTTTTTCATTTAATGACAAGAAATAATAGTGAAGCAAGCGTGTTCTTGTTTCAGAGAAAGCTTTAAATTCGCATATATGCGGAGGTGGACAGAAAAAAAGGCGTGTGTTGTTTTATTTTGGTGGGAAGTATTCTTTTCCATTTTGATTCTAATAAATATTTTTTTTCTTTATAATATATTTATAAATTCGTATTTGAAAATGGCTTTAAAATTATGCTAAGCATAAACCAAAACTTAAAAGAAGTTCTTTTCAAAAATATCGCATGTTCCCAGGTAGACAGTAAAATAGGTATATATGTAGAATTTTAAAAATAACGCAATATTTTGTCCTCGAAAGTAATCATTTTTATAGAAATCGATTCAAACAATCAATAGCCGATATAATGACCGTCGCTTTTAAGGATAGCTTTGTCTTTTGTGAGCATGGATGAATTTATTCATCGTATGTCTCTCCACTGGGCTATGAAACCATACTTTTTGAATATTATTCCTCAATTCCTTTTTATTTGCTACACAAAACATAACTTTAGCTTTAGTTCTTCCAGAGAGTAGTGACTGGGCCATTCAATGACATCCACGATATGATCCGTGAACCGAGATTTCACTACATTTCAAAAGATGGATAGACGGATGTTTCAGATCATTATCCTGCTGAAATTTCCATATATTTGTGATATTTTTTTTTTTTTTTGGGAATAGGATAGCACTGCAGTTTCTAACTAGTTCTTACTTACAAATCTATCCGGAGTGTTCTGTGTGAGGTGTATCGGACCGATAGTCTCCTAAGAAAAACAGCCCTATGCCATTAGATTTCCTCCGCCATGATCCACAGGTTGTTTAGTAAATCTCACGTGAAATTCTCTTCCTTTTGATCGAAAGACACTTCTTCCCGCATCATTTCCAATCAAATTTTTGTTTCATCGTTTCAAAGTATATTTGACCGGTTTTCGCCGCCTTCTGGTTTTATGAGCTAAAGCAAAGTTTTCCCTCTTCTCCAAATTAACTTTTCTGAGCAAGCGAAATTCCGAGCTACTCCTCCTGCTCCCTACAAAACGCTGGCGAACAGTTACAAATGATACAACACTCTCAATGTCTTCGCAAATTACGCTGGACCACTTGAAGGCACCTCTCTTTGCTACAATTATAATGCGACTATCGGACCTGCTCCGCACTTCTCCACATTTTTTTGGGGGGTTTAAAACATTCGTGAAAAAGTTACGTGACCAACCTAGTGATACGATAATAAATTTACACGTTTAACGTAGCTATCCGCCTTTTTGGCGACAACGATGTGCCCGATCTATCTAATATTATTATAGACATTAGCTCATATTGCCACTACCTTTACAGCAAAATTTTTTTAGAACGTTTTAGTTTTCAAAACTTTTAAGAGGACGCACCCATTTCACTGTTTAGCTCAAAAAGCTGCCAAAGCAACGTAAAAGCCCTCAACTTGCTACTGCAAGAAGTACCTCACGCGGGATTCCGGGAATTAATTTTGAACAGTTTTGACACATGTAAAAACGTTGCGTGAGCTTTGTCGAAGAAGCTCACAACAATTTACGCTTTCTATGACTTTGAAATGAACAATGCACTTTGGCAAATCGGTATCAGTCGGTAAATGCATATGACATACAGACTGGGCGCGCATACATTTGTTCCTCTTTTTCCCCATTTCCTTCTGGCGATCATCATATAGCAGGAATAGGATCCCAACAGCATCCCATGTCACATTTAAAAAACAGAAGCACATATTTTAAAATATATTCCTCCATTAACACTGATCAAAATATTAACAAGCTGCACATAGCTATGCATTGCGAGTATTAAGTTCAGTAAAGGTTTAAGAAAATAAGCAAAGCAAGCAAACTCTATAAGACTAGTTGAGATCATTCTTATGATTCCTTAACGCACTTTAAATGAAAACAGGTTGCTAAATAGATTTCGACTCTTACGATAAGCTGATGCGCACATCTAATGATCAAAGTACCATATATTTACAATGACGCTATCTAAGTGGCAAACACCACTGTAGAAACCTAGGGAAAAGATTTTATTTGCAATTTAATTTTTTTTGGAAGAAAAAGGTAGCAGAATAATAACAATTGGGGAGGATATTAGGCACATATTCAAGTATTAAAAAAAGAATTGTTTTGGGAAAATATTAAAAAGCAGCCATTCACGTGAGGCATTTTTCATTTGAGGGGCTTGGCGACACTCATTGTAACTGGTCCAAACTTGAATGTAAAATAAATAAAACCGGAATAGTATACCAACGCCCACCACTAAATACCCTACATTACCCCACAGTTATTCATATAATGACTTCCCAGAATAAGGCGTTATATGGGAAGTAGTCGAAAAATATGGTCCAATCCGACCATTTTTCAACGGTGTTCATTGTTGGACCAAAGCACGTCAGTATACCGGAAATTGCGACTAAAAATAAATCAACTAATCTAAATTCCTACACTTAGGGAATAACGTACGAGCTTTGAAAAATATTGATTTTTCTGTGATTGACAATCAAATCAATGCAAAACTTCAATTTTTACCTTATCCAAAATATCGTACGTGACTCTCTAAAGGACGTCGTTATAAAGATAGATTCGAATGAAAACAATGACAATTGTTTAAGTTATGTTACGTGTCGTTTTCAAAAATTCTGTTTCGAGAAAAACGTGCTTGAAGTTTTGATTTCCATTTGATTTCTCATTTTTTTTGTCACAATAATTTTTTTTTATTATTTTTTTTATTATCATCAAAATGCCCTTTCATATTTAAGTCTTCTTTTTCATTTCTTTTCCACACCCAGCCAAAGACAGAGTCACACGTTTTACACTTTCCACGTTGAGAAATGATGGAAAAAACGGCAAGAAAATGTATAACTTCAAGAACCTCGTCCAAAACTTTTAATTTCTTGGTGGAAGTTTTGAAATCTTCGGAATTGTTCTCAATCTCATGTCTACTCAAAGGTGACTTTAATAAAACTATACTAACATTTTTTTTTTCTGGACCGCAGCTTCGTTGCAGACTTTCATTTGTTAATGGTATCCCTGTTGTAGTGTTTCAAAAGAGTCCGATATGTTCAAGGAAAATATTTCTTCCGGATATTGGATTGTGTCCCACATATTGTAGAAGGTTCAACTTATGTACTAAACCATTAAAAAATGGAACAATTTTCTGAAGAATGTGTAGCAGTGTTATCCGTTAAGCGACACAGAGCCGCTTTAGATACTGCGTGTTATATGGCAAATAATTAAAACTTAACGATTTTTTGCATCAACTTGCGGCCTATAAAAGGTAACATTTTTTCACATTCTGACAAACCAACAATGTTCGTTACGAATAACAGAATCGATAACTAATGTTTAAATCACATTGAGAACCTTACGCGAATCGATTATTATTACACCTCCCTCTTTTGGATGATTGGTGCAAGAACGGAAGAAGGAAAAATTCTTATTACAATTACGGGGACTTTTATTATATATATATTAATATAATGGGAATAAGGAACTGATTGGATAGACAGATATGCATTTGTAGGTTGAACGCACAGAGCTATAGCTAGTGCTAATCGGAAAACTTGATTTGCAACAGTATTATCGCAGCTCTACTGTACATGAAATACTCTTTGATCGATGTGTTTGTCATCTGAGCAACTTTGTTTCATATCTATTTTTGGAAGGCCTTTTAATAGAAGAGCAATGCAAGCATACACACCCTCGCAGAACGATGTATATGCAGAAATTCATTGGGGGTACATAGATAAAAATAGATTAAGATCAAGTGGTATTCTGTTGCAAAAAAAAAAAAAAAAATTAATAAAAAAAATGAAGAAACAAACACAAAAAGACTGAGAATGCTTCTTTACAAAGCAAACATCACACGCCGGAGCACATTAAAATCGAAGTATGTTGTATATATAAGTGTAAAATAAGAAAGTCCAAAAAGCATGAGTAAAGAGTTACTAGTGCATCATAGCTTCTTATGAAGCTGAAATATAAAAATAAAAGTGTGTACATGTGTGCATAAGCATGAGACATGTGTAAGTTGCTGCTACTGTTCGCATTATATTTATTATTATATTCGTTGTTGTTATTGCTGATCAGACTGCTAAAATCAATATTAGTTATATACGATGAAAAAAACAACAACAAAAAAATAAACAAGAAAAGCCTTACAGATGCAGAAGAAAATTTTGACAAATTTTCTGTTAAGTACATGTATTTGCTTTCACTTTTGTATCGGTATATATATATATATATATATATAGATATATATACTTGTACGCTTGTTGTAAATATATTTATATATATGCATGTATGCATACAATACATATACTTTAAATGCCTATGTGGAATATCTTATCTATTGGATGGGCACGAAAGAATGGGAATGAAACGCAATTGTATGTTGTTGTGTAGACATTCATGTCGTCGGCATTATCATCTTCGTCATTCAAAGAGTAAATGTTGAACTTGAACTTCTTTTTAGTTTTTTTTTTTTTTTAATTTTTTTTTTTTTTTATTACTGTTTATTGTGTAAACACAAGAAGCTAAACGAAAATGAAAAAAAATAGTCATGAGAGGATACTTTACATTCGGCACAAGTCGAATTGCTAACGGTCGCTCTCAATAAACGAAAGCGTTGAGTAAACTTGAATAATAGAGTAAAATATAAGTAGAGATGATATGCTTTATCATATATTGCACATAAATATATATATATATATATGTACATATTGAATGGAATACAAAGAACCTTAAATATATAGAACCTTATACTTATATATACACGCATATGTATATATATATATATATATATATATATTTAAATCAATTTTTGAGAAATGCTTTAACATTAAAACGCTTAAGAGATGAGATCTTCTGAGTGTAGTGGTGTGGCGTGCTTAGATGAAAACTTCAACTTATAACTGAACTTCACGAACTTTATTTAAAATCTTCTACTTCGTATGACTATTATAGGAACGCTTTGTATTACAGGCATTATAGAAGGCTAGTGTGTTACATACTCTGAATGTGTATATAATAAAAATAAATAAAAAATGAAAATAAAATAAAAAAAGTAAAAAAATCCGCCAAGCATGTGTGGCGGCAGTTCATCTAAAGGCACAAAACCGAGTGCTATACAGAAATCTTTGGCAAAAGAGGGTTGCAACAGTGTTAAAGAGTAAAAGTTCCGTTGGATTGTCTGCCTCGTATCTAGTCTTGTTCATTGGGGGCCTTTTTTCCAGAGTCATTGCGCCGTATTTTTTTTCTTCTTTTTTTTGGGGATTTTTTATATTATTTTTAGAATTTTTCTTTGCAAATAATTTTTCGTTTTTGTCTCTTCTTTAGATGTATTGTGTCTTAAAGATTTGTTAATGCTGTTGTTTCTGTAACCTTGGTTTGTGTGGTGTGTGCTTATAATATTCATGGAGACATTTGTTAGATTCATTTACATACATACACTCGCTCATACATTTATAGCATATATACATATGACTAATATATACATATACTCGTGCATTGTACATATATATATATATACATATATAGTTCTTCTTCTACACCCGCTCTCCGAAAGCAATTTACTGCTGTTTCATGCTTTGTGATATTTTTCGATTTCCTTTTCTTTTTTTTTTTTTTGCTTTTGTTGCTTCTTTACTTTTTTTCTGATTTCTTGGTTTTCGTATTTTAGCTTTTTTTCTTGTCTTATTTTCATTGTACGCTTTGTGCGATGACGAGGTTGATGTTGTATTATTTTACATATATCTTCTGTTCATACATATGTATGACATGTTCATCTTATAGTACGCACTGTACTGTTATTTACTCATGCTTCTCCTGCTGCTATTGCTGCGTTTGCATAAGCGGACATAGCTGTTTGCACTGATACGTATTATTGCAAGCACGTCCTTTTCGAACATTTCTTGCGTAGTTCTCCAAAAAGAAAAGAAACAAAAGCTTCTTTCAATCGTTTGTACGACTCTATCGGATAGTAAATTGTTTTCAAAGGGTATATATATTATGTGGATATATTTATATATATGTATATATCTAAGCGTACTTAGACACACTAGCGTATGTATAAACCTTTAGATTCGTTAACTTTTGGGGAGAAATAGACATACGTATGTGTACGTATGTGGTCATACGTGCATTTAAATGTAATTTTGTGCATTTTCGCAGTAAGCTTTCACATCTTCTTCGCTTTGGGACAAATTGACATAATCCTATTATAATGTTTAAGATGGCATCCGATGACAATGGATTAGTAGGTCGATCGACTTTGTTGAAGCAAGAATTTTCGCATATATGCGCTAAGTCCGCCTTCTAACTTCAATCTAATGTGAAACTAATCGAATCGTAGATACTAAGCACAATGTCTGCTAATCTTGAGAATTTGAAGAAAAGGCAGTATAGGTGAACGGGGAAAAAAAATAAGCAAAAGCACAAATAACAAAAAGCCAAACCTGATCGAAATGCTACTTGAGAGAGTGCTTCGATGAGAAACACAGGTCATCGTCACATGCCTTTGGAGGTGATGGAAGGAAAAACAGTTCAAATATTCGATCTATGGCTTTGAAAAGCTTTCTTTGCTTTAAACGTTTATGCCACAACTAAACGCATTATGGGCGAACTTAATTTGAGTTTTGTTTTTACTTAAATTACTTATGAGAATTGATTGATAATCTGCTTTTTTTAATGTTCAACGAATATGCGAAGATCTATCCAGAAAGAATTCGATGGAATAACATTACGTGTCATCTTATTTCAGCACTCCACTCACCTCACTGAACTTCTTAAAATATGCTGTCTCTTAATTTATTTATTATTCATTTCTTTTATTCCGTTCAATAAATTGTCTTGCCTTTTTTGATTTTAAATTTATTTTTATTAAATTCCTTATTATTATTAATACCATTATGCGTATAACATTTAATCGTGTGAGGAGTGTTAGGTTTTGGTGTTTACACAACTCCATATCTGTTTGTTTACTTAAGTGTAAATAATGAAAACTTCAATTTCTGGTCCCCTCATAGTCCCTAGTAATAGCTATGGTAATGGTATTAGTTCTTAGAATTATTTTGTATTTGAAAAATTATAATCGAAGTTTTTTTATTTATCTGCCAAGCACCCATTTAGAGGTTTAATATTCTGTTTCTTTTTCTTTTTAACAGGCTGGTAATTAATTATTGGCTTCGTATAACTCTCTTTCATTTTATTTATAACGCTAAGGAAAAATCATAAGAACTTGATGTTTTAAATTTAGGAGAAATCCGTTAATTTGTATAGAAACTTTGTATAAATAGAGCCTTTTTTAGAGGACTTTTTTCAAACATTAGAAGTTAATTGAAACTTTTAAAGAATTTTCAAGACGTTTTATAGCATGCTGGATAATAATATGGCAAATTTGTGGCAAAACCTTAATCTCGCAGTGAAAGCATCTTTGATCCAAATGTAAAAAATATCGTAATTTTTGCATGTTAGTTACTTTTGGGAATGCCAACGAAGGTGGCACTACTCCGGCAGCAAAATAAGAAACATTCTCCAATCGAGCATCCAATTGGATGCTAATTACCAATGATATAAGGACACGTTAACATTTGCCGACATCGAGAATTTTAATGCTATCGCTGTACTGGGTAGTTCTGTACTTTTTTTAGAATCTTAGTTTTCGAATATGGTCCGAAATGTTTTCTACTTGTTGAGGTGAATCAAGCCTTACCGCAATCTCCGATGTTGTTAAAAAGAGATTTTTTGCTTTAACATGACCTCTTGCCGGTATCGTCGTAGATCAAAGATATTCAGCTAGCGCTTGGCTTATTAGAAAGATCGAGATGACTTATATGAAATTTTTCGAACCATCTTCTGCCTCTTTTGTCGGAAAGGGTACATTTACCAAACACTTTCAGTAAATTTCTATACGCTTCTCTAACATTTCTTTCTTGTTGGTGTTCTTACAAAGTACAGCGGCAACAATGAACTTTATCATGGCTATACGATCGCGTCTCAGTTAATGCTAACATCAATCATCTTCGTTTTAGTTCATTTGTCACGTCAGTACGTATACGTTCAGCGATAATCGCATACTTGGTGAAACTTCTTGTAACCGGGACGAACAAAACTTTCCGGAAGGCCTGCTATATTAAAAACTGATCTAACTTTGCGAGATTATCCCCGGAAACTCTATGAAAAAAAAGTAAAAAAAAGGAGGTAACTGAGTTTAGAATTAATGGAACAAGAACCATACTGCGCCACACAAACCAACACATCTAGTATTTAAATGTTGAGTATTGAACAATACGGCGCAAGCCACTTACAATTTCGTTTATGTTTCATTGTTTATTTATACGTGAACAAATCTATTTGCCAATGGCTGCTATTGGATTTTTAATTTTAATAAACGAAAACGTCATCAAATGCAAATACCTCGTCATAACCGTACCAACACGGGCCTATGTGCATAATTTATAAGGTATGTGGAGATGCGTGTAAGAAAACATAAATGTTTACATAGAATAAATATGACAAGTGCTTAAAAAGGTGCAAACAAACAAACAAACAAACAAACAAGATGTAATAGCCGTCCTTCTAAAATATCTATTCATCTTTGAATGAATCAACTTTTTTATATTTATTACATTATTATCGAGATGCGACTCGAATAGTTCGTAAAATGTCCCCCAACTCGTGGTCAACTTAATAGACGATCCTTTTTAGTTACATTCGAGCTTTTGTAAGAAAAAAGCGAATAAGTAAACTTGAGCCCAAGACAACTTTGAATGAAATTTTTCGTTCAATTTAAAGCCAAAACTTTTCACTTTTCTCAAAGTGAACAACGTCGTATTCTCAGCATCTTTTTCTGTTTTTGTTTAATAGGCGAGGGTCTTCCAGTAATCAAAATTTGGTATTTTTCATCTCTTTAAGAGAATTTTCGTTTTAAATATGAAAAGTGATTTATTGAAGAATCTCTCAATTATTATACTAATTTGAAAAGTTGGAATATATTCTTTTTTTGCAAGTATCGCATATAGATTCTCCCATTGCATCTGCTCATTGCATTATAATAAAATAATGTTAACTAAAAACACTTTTAAGAAAAAAGTCTTAAACTGACAACGAATTTTTAATAAACGAAAGTTTTTTTTATTAATCTTTACTGCTATATATCACACGGATATGCCAATTTCGACAGATTATATGCAACATGGGCCGATAGTTTACTAAAAGGCTGTTGTGATTAACTTGTCTTTCAGTCTTAAGATTCGATTTAGAGTAAAGGAAAATATATCTGCTCGATGCATTAAGCAGATCCGGCTGCTAGAGTAACAAAAATGACTACAAACTACTACGAATTTGTGCAGTTAGATAGGCAGAAGTGTGATAAGAAGTGAAAACAGTACAATTTTTGCGCTTAACATCTATTAGCTGACAGATTCTTTTGCAACGTCAATCAATGCGCATCAGCTGTACTGTGATGTGCACTCGTTAAACGATAGTTTCATGTTGCACAAGTTAACCTTTTTAAGTTTGTCGACTTGGGAACGTCTTTTTATACGTTACACGTTACACGTTACGCGTTACACGTTAGTTATCAATCAGATTTTGTCTACTGCAATTGCATATTACATATATACATTCAACTTGAGGGGCTAGAGCAGCTTAGCGGATTTCACTATGAAACACTTATGTTTTTGTTGAACGTCATTCCGTAAATTTAGTTCTGGCTTTCAACGAAAAAAATAATATAAAATTAATGCAGTCGACTTTTGCTTATTCAACATATCGCCCAATGCGAAGTAATATACTATGTGCTCGATATATTGCGATGTGTTTGCAATTGGAATGATATTCTACGTTCGAAACATTTCGTATTCCTGAACACAAGTTCTAGGACACAAGTTTCATTTTTCGATCGCAATAATAATTAAGAAACAGGAGAAGAAGAAGAAGAAGAAGTTTTTAATCCCAAGTTTTAGATAAGTTTGCTACAAGTTCGGTTTTAGATACTTCCTCTCCTCAGAAATCCCCTGTCGAGATGGCTTTATCTGCGGCCCATTCGCTTCTATCAAGCTCTAACCAGTAAACGGGCAATTGGACTCTAATGCGAATTACTTTTGGTTTCGGAAGGAGATTCTAAACAAAAAAAGCTTTGAAAATTATTTCGAACGTAATAGCTTAACTTACTTGGGATACAATGTAAAAAGCTAATCATTAAAAATTTTTGACATCTCGCTATATTTTTAGCAATCAACAGGTAAATGATAACAAATTTTCCGCAAATTCGGGTTGTCTAAGAACGTTGCTTGTATGTGATAAGAAAAGGCCTTTAGGGGTAATCGAGAATAAATATTTAAATTGGGGAAAGAAAATAGGATGATGAGATTTCTATAACTGATATTTCCTACATTTGTTTCAGGAAGCGTTAATTGACCACAATAATGAAAGGTTTCTTGGCTTCTGGAATATATACGTATATATATATATATATATATGTGTGTGTGTGTGTGTGTGTAGCGTTGAAATCTTTTTGTTTTCATTAAAAGGAATTGCTTAGCTTACAGTGCGTGCGATTGATTGTGTGGTTGATTTTAAGATAAATAAAAAGTTAAACTGCATCGATACTTATCTTACTGTGTCAACATCAATCAGAATATCGGAAAGACAAGTTGAACTTAATTAAATTAAATTAATTAATTAATTGATTAAACATTATTAAAGTGAATACTAACCGTTGTTTAATTATAATCCAAATATTTATCCAAAAAGTGTTATCATCCAATTCCGGAGAGAGGAAAGTTAAATACACAAAAAACAAAAAACAAAAAAAAGGTAAAAGAAACAGAAAACGAAAAAGTCGAAAAAATGCGTTTAATGTAAAGATTTTAAATTAAAAGCCGACCATTAGTGGAAAGCACATGATTTCATCAATAAGTTACACTACTTAGCACATTAGAGCAATGAAATAACCCACGATTAGCTCACGATTTACATCATTACACTTAATTGTATTAATTGTATGCATTTCACTTGGTCATAGTCACAGTATTTATTTACTTATTTACTTATCTTTACTTATTTATTTATTTATTTATTTATTTATGTATTAATGCGTATACATCTATGTGTACGTGTAACTGCGAATAATTTGATTTAATTTGATTTTTCTATTTTATGTTTATAATATTTAAAAGCAGTCTCACACAGCTGCATGTGCATTACAATTTATCGATATTTATAAAATATTATTTTATTTATTCGATATTTTTGTGTTATCGTGTGTGACGTTTATGTTAGTTTCACTGTTTCTTTTATTATTTGTATATGGAAGTTTTGTTTGGTTTGATTAATTTATGATGTGTGTGCGTATAAGTGTGTGCTATATTAAAATGCACACACAGTTCCCCGATTTTTAATAATATTTTTGCAAAATTGTTATTGTTTGTATTTTCTTTCCTTTTCTTTTTTTATTTATTTTTTTTTTCTTTTTTTTTAATGTTTTTGTTTTTTTGGGTTTATTTAAGAATACATTTAAATACACATACAGATAATAACACGTAACGTAATAACTTAAAAGGTAAGAGAACGGAAAAACACGCAAGCACACACACACACGATTAGAACGAAGGGTAAACAATAACGAAAAAAGAAGAAAAATGTAACGGCGGCTTTGGCATCTAACAAAACTTATTGTAAATTTGTTTTGAAAACGTTCGGCCGCTGATAGATAGAAATACGGTGTAAAAGTTCCATAAGAAAAACTTTTCACCCTTCGAAGGATACACAACAACTGTTTGCGCCGTGCACGAGCAAACGAAAACCAACCACCCCTGTTTCATTGCCATTTGTACCGAACCATTTCTTCATACTTGCAGCAAACGGAATCCATATATTTCTCTCTATCTTTTTTTCTCTTTCTCTCTCCCTATATCTTCATCTTACTCTTGATTTGTTTTGATAGTATATGTGGTTGGTTGCTTGCTTGTTCGCTTGTTTGCTTGCGTGCTACTACTAATGTAAATATAGAAGCTATGCGTTGTATACTACAATTGACGTATACAACATATATGCGTATAAATATATATGTATATATATATATATATATATATGCAAGTGTGTTTCTGTGATGTGAAACTGTGTATGGGTTGCACACAAATGCCTGTTGTTTGTTTGTTCCGATTGCCATTTCGTTTCCATTTTTATGGTAATTGTTGCGATTTCAACTTATGACACCGTTTTTGTTTTTATTTTGCAATCTCTGAAAGGTTGTGTTATTTTATATCTCATTTCTAATGTGACTTACATTTCTCAGCCCCCGTATTTAAAGTTGATTTTCCATTTCTCTTTGATTTCTGTCCGCAACTATCTTTTTCATTTCTTATGTTTTTGGCCATTATTGTGCAATTTTATTTCTATAGTTACTTTGTTGTAAGTGCAAGCCACTAACACCAATTATATATATACCGTATGCGTTCGGCGTTCTCTGAAGAAAACATTACGTGCATATGGATACTTAAGCAACTGGCTATAGATATATACATACATAGAGGAAGATATATGCATAAGTGCAAGTTGGGTGTTTATATATTTGTATGCATATTTAGGACGACCGGTGGCGTAGCCAAACATGCATAGGTATACGTTGGCCAATGAATGTATGACGTATTTTATTATTGCATTAGACACTGTTGTACACTATATATATATATATATATATATATATATATGCGTATGCACATGTATGCGCTTATTCGTATGCTCCAGTTTAATGGGTAACCTATTTTTAATTTTCCTTGTACAACAATTAATTCGAACGCCGGTGCAATGCTTATGATTTAAATGTGATTTAGATCGTTAAGCCATAGACCAAATGAAAGCAACGCTTAAATAAATTTAATATTTTAATTAACGCAATAAATAAGCGAATAAGTCTTTTATTCACAGAAACGTTCTAAGCCTGTATAACATCTGAAGGGTGTGTATGCGTATGTATTGCAAATACATTTCGACTAGTTTACTAGTGGATAATGGAAACTAACAGAAAGCTTATTCTGAAATGTGTATATGCACTCGAAAAAAGAGATCTATACGTTAATTATGCTGCCTGCACTTGGATTGTTAATTGCGGAGATACCATCGCTGTGATTGAAAATCCTAGCATTATTAAGCTTCGAGGACTATGTAATGTACAGTGAATGCACGTCATCCATTAGAAATGAAAATAGTCTTCTTAGTGGAAACCGTTATATAGACCGAAGCATGAAATTACTTTTTGGGTTCCGTCTTTTGCTGCGTATGTCAGTTTAATAGTTGGGCAACTGAGAAATAAACACATGAAAGTTATACCACAACAAGAATACAAAACTAAAAAAATAATATATAAAAAAAAGAAAGAAAAAAAACCACTGATATCTATGTATGTACAAGTGCGTTCACATATATTCATGTGTACAGCACATTGTACGAAAATAGCGTCGTGCAAAGAGTTGTTATACGAGATTTTATCGAAAAATGTCCCAACTCTCTTAAGTAGGAAAACAAAGCACCTATTGATGTTTAAAATATCTTCAAACTTACCCCCTTGAATGCTTTAAAGACGCCTAACCATAGGGACGCCTAACATAGGTCCGGCCTGAAGTATATTCCGTGATATAAAATCAAAGAGTGCTTGAAAGTCTTAATTTCATTTCTCCAATTTTTCCTAAAGGTCTTTTTGTCGTTAAATTTTGTACAGATGTATGCGTCGCGCAAACCGACTTGAGATAATCCTACTTTCTATCATAACGTTTGATTCCGGGTCATTTTATCCAATGTGTGCATCTAGCCACAATGTTCGGTATGTGTAACGTTTCCGCTAAGAAGTAAGTGCTACTGAAAGTCCGACCACTTCTCATATGAAGACCGATTTCGTAAAGGGCATTATGTGAGAAAAATTTGCAATCGTCGATGAGAAATAACATTTTCGAATATCAAGTGCTTGCACAAAATTTGAATAGAATGGGGGGCGATTTGGCAATGCTTCATATGATAAAAAAAGTTTACTTTCTTATAGTTTCTAATGAAGTTTGCAACTTACATTTACTACGGACAGTTTACACTACATAGTTATTTTTCGAATACCTTCCCACATAAAGGTTTTCATGAAAAGTCAGTCTTTATAGCGGAACAGGGCTTAAGTCTTTATATTTTTTGATAAAGCCAGGTGAAGAATAGAACGAATAAAGCGAAGTCGTATACAGCATTTAAAGATCGGCCTTGCCTGGCTATCATATTTGTACTTGTTTTCTTATGCATGAGTGCCTATTATTCTAGTCTATATTTCTATTTGCGTTTGGAGGCTTCTCCCAAATTCCAAATTTTGTGGTATTTTTTTTTTTTATAATTCGTTGTGTGACTATTTACGTGTGCCGCAGTGTATTTCCATACATCCGCACATACAACGCATACATACGTGTGTCGGAACAAAACCCAAGTGATGGTTCAAATATTTAACATCTGCTCCTTTCATGTGATTTCTTTAAAGAACTCAAAACTGGAACAACAACAGCAGCAGCAACACATATAATTGAAATGAATTTAGCGCAGTGGTGTTGTTATTTACATTTACGTGCATACATGTAGAGACATCAACACAAGCACGGATCTACATTACGGGTTCAGCTCGTACTTGAAGCATTAAAATTGGGGTCGGAGGAGAGGTATGTGTAATTTCTATAAATAGTCCAAACTAAGAACAAATCTTTTAAAATTCACTCTTTTGGATAATTGAGACCGACCTACTAACAATAATAAATTTTAATATAAGTTCTCGATCTCGTTTCTGATCATCTTATTTACTTCTACATAAATGGGATTAAAATAAAAAATTTAATAAAACGGATTCAGTTTTTAAAAACAAAATAGGAAAGCCTTCTTGTCTAATGTCTTCTTATTTAAAAAATGTTGTAAACAATTGTAAAAAAAATTATTTAAATAGTTCTTCCGATATTAATATTGCACTGTTGAACAATAATTGGGTGTATCTGATGCAACATCTTATCATGAATAGTAGCCGCTTTCGATGTGGATATGCTCCATGACCATTCATATGTCAAAATACGATTTTGTAAATAAATCAGTTTAATTTTTTTTCTTTACTTAAAAGTAAAAACGTTGCCATTCAAAAAAAAAAATTATATATATATATATATGTATATTCTATAGTTAATCATTAATTCATTGCATTTATTAATCCCTGCTGTACACAAGGACTTAAGCGAAGTGAGAAGTTTTCTTATTTTCAGAGAGTGGAGCGAATAACTGGAATGGTCACCAAGAGAGACTGAGAGAGAAAGAGAGAGAGAGAGAGAAAGAGAGGGAAAGAGAAGAAGAGTGAATCAGAAATAAGTTAATTGAAAAAAAAAGATATATATGTAATTTGAGTGCATGTGTGTGTGTTTATGTGTTTGTGTGTGCATGTGTTCAAATCAACAACATCAACCTTACATTCTTTAGTCAAAAACTTAACCAACAGCTACAAAAACAACGGGCAAATACACACATATATATATATATATATATATATATGAAGTCTTACAATAAAACGGACTTTTTATATAGGAACAAGTCTCTCACACTCTCACTGAACGCGACGTTAAGATACGTTTGCTCTGGTATGTATCGTGTAAACATATGTACATTTGTATGCAAGCAGCTGTATAGAATGGATGGATCTCTTAGATATCTTTAATATTTTAATTATTGGTTATGCGAGCAGATGTACAAATAATACAGATATACACGCACACACCTACAAAGTTTTATTTTTCTCGAATTCAACACAATTGTAAACGAAAACACATATAATCGTAAATCTACTTTCAATTCCTGTCGAAAAAAAAAATATTAAAAGATCAACGTCCTTTATGTGGAAGTAAAATATTGACTCATTTTTCCATCCCTGTAAACACACATACCAACGTATGAATACATAGCGCGCTTGCATAAATATATAAACTTTATATGTATATAAATTTTGTATGCATGCATGTTTCGATGTGTATGTACATATATATATTTTTATAAATATATTAATTTAAATATATATATATATGCATAACTCTCTATATATATAAAACTCTCAATGATAACTCATACATTAACGTGCATTTTTTTGCACATCAACACTTTTTATTTCATTAAAAGACATTATTATAGTTTTATAAAAAATATACGTAAAGTATTCATTGTTTTTCCAATACAATTGGAATTAATATGGAGTTCATTTCTAATTTAAATCTTTTATCCTTTTCATACATACAACCGTTGCAATCAAACCGTAGCTCATGTGCATTGGCGAACAACACACTAATATTGTTTCAATTCCGTTTGTATCCCTTGAACATCAAGTCAGTTCAAGCATTTCCAACACGTCGACGTATAGATGTTCAAACATGAGCTAAAACTCGAACAGCAGCAGCCAACGTTTCAGGACATTGAGTCATTGTTAAAGGTGATCACTCTGACGGTAATGGTAATAATAGTTTCATTCACTAAATATAAATGCGAATATCATGGTATATATATATATATGAATTCGTTGATGTCACCTTTCGAAATACTTCCATATCTTTCTTCCCTTACTAAAGGACAATTACAAATTTATATTAATTTTATTGCTGCCCTTACAACACCCTCAAGTACACATATTTAGTATTTATGACACTCCAAAGGACAGGAAAACGATGTGATTTTGCATTTGAATTTTGCCTATGCTTTTAGCCACTATTGGCCAGTGCCAATTGCGTTAATACAAACGAAAGTTTAAAGTTGACTTCATTTGGCTCATATTTTCTTAACACCGTTATTTTCCTAAAACCGTCGAAAACGATCGTATAACCCGGAAGAAAGAAGACGCTATCAATGGAAGACAAGCAGAACTTTTTACTTACATATATTTTTTTAACCTTAGGGTTGTTACAAAAAGGCACAACTGGTCAATAGATTGGAAAAAATCTTGAAATATTGCATGTTTATAACCCCTACCGAAGATTGCAGGTGTACTCATTTCGGAAAATGCTTGCAATACCGAGAAGAAAACTCCAGAGACACTAAGAAGCACGTATATATGCTTGAGCATTGTTTAAATTCTGAATAGATCTAATCATGTTTGCCTGCCCGGTCTGTATGACGTCTGTGGTGAACTTCAAATCGGTTTCAAATTTGATAACAATTACGGAAGTCCTTGGACGCAGATTGGTTGTCAAAATGGATCAAATCGATTCAAGTGTACGCGCACAAAATAACGTAAACTGAAAGCGCCTCTGTTTACAAAAGTAAATAAATTAGATTTTATGTCCTGCTACAGAAGAATTCTCCAATAGCTGTGGGAGAAAATATTAAAAGTCACCGACGCCTACACAATATTATAGATTATCGAAATTTCACGTTTTTTTCAGTTTTTTTTTTTTTTTTTTTTTGCTTAATATAATTAAGTTAGATACAGAAGATTTGACGGCAGTAGAATATAATTATGCCCTACATCACCTGTGGTGCAGGGCGTATTAAGTAAATGCGGACGTATGGAACACCTAGGAGGGCTTAAGATATGCTCAACTTTTATTGTATCGACCGACTCAGAATCACTGTTTAAGTCAATTTAAGCTGGTCTGTCCGTCTGATGTGTGCTCATGTATTATTTTGTTCAAGCGGCATGGAGCAATTTTTGAGATACATTGATGAAATTTGATACATAGACGTACTTTGGCCCAAGGGCGAACGCTATTGTAAATGATTCAGATTGGTCCACTTTTCCGGCCAATCCCCATATAACGCCCTATTCTGAAAAGCCCTTATATGGTAAAAATATTGCAACTTTCAAAATTTCACGGCAAAAGTGGCGGAGTAGTAGTGTTCCGACATTTTAAATTGGTGTGAAAATTTTGGGCAATTTTTTGAACTCCCTCTCATATAATCGTTCCTACGGAAACTGAAACTTTACCTGTTATAAAGGTCGAATTTCCAATATTTCGCGGTGAAAATTGCCTCATAATAGTAAATGTGCAAAGGAATCAAGCTTACCGAATTTTGGAGTATAAGGATTCTTATGAAACGTAAATTCTTATATGGCAAAAAGCCTGATTGTTAATTTTTTTGCGATGAAAACTTGTTCATAACAGTAATTAAATAAGAAAATTAAGTGGACCTCATTTGAACGACATTAGCCTATTTCTTGGCTCCCTCCGTTTAAGATATCTCATGAGTAGTAAGCCCTTCAGAAAAAGGGTTAACTTTTAATTCTTTATGATGAAAATAAATTTGAACAAAAAAAATAGCGGTAGCGGTAGCGATCGGAACGGTAGGGTTTAAATCAGATAGGTCTATTCTCTTTTTACCCCAACATATATAGGCGCTATTACGAAGCGCAAGTTCTCATATGTAGAGAAAATTTAACCTTCCAATATACGAGCGTTCACGAAAATTGTAGCTTTGCATGACAATTGTGTGTACTTTTTGGTGTATTATTACAAAAACGAGCGATTAGCTGTACTGGACGAAGTGATGTAGGGTATTTAATAGTCGGTGTTACCCGACTCTAATATTCTTAATTGATTTTTTACATGTTTTTATACCCTACTCCACGTGTGGTACAGGGGTGTATAAAGTTTGTGCGGATTTATGCAACATCCAGAAGGACTTGAGACTGACTCCCTCCCTTTTATTATATGGGGCGATTCAGAAGGTGATTTTGAATCAATCTAAGCTTGTCTGACCTGTTGTCTGGTGTTCAACCTGCTGGTCGCACTTTTTCAAATTTTTTGATGACATCCGTTTGGACCACTTCTTCGACCACTCACCATATAAAGCCTTATATTAAAAGGTCATTATATGAATAGCTATATCAAACGAAGTGATACGTGGTATTTGACGATGGGCCTGCTTCCGCTATAGCGTTTTATCTTTTCTTTTTTTACGTTACTGTTCATCTTTTTGTCTAATATTTTTTACTGACTTATTTCGCTCTTGGCGTAGATCATGTAATGAACTGGATTTGGATGTAGAACGCGATTGTTTTTAATTCTTTGAATATTCGATTAGGTAACTAATGCACATAAGGAGTAGTATTTGAAGACTCAAACTATTTTGAAGACTTTGACGACGCGACTCTCTACTTTGCATAAAGAAAATTTTTTGTTTATTTTTTTTTTCTAGGTTCTGCTCAAGCTATTAATCAGGATAATGAAAAAATCAAAGTAAAATAATCCTTTCGAGGTTCAATTAATAAAATTCCATAAATTTTTGACTTCGAAAAGTCTTTCAAAGTTCTGAATTGCAGTTGTTGAGAAAATTATGGCACTTGTTTTTATCATTTTGCAATTCTCACTTTGCAACATGTGTAAGCGTTCGCTTGTCAGCTTAATATGCATGCGTATGTATTTCGTTTTGTAACGAATATCGTATCGCTTGTTCTCCTTGCTCGTATTGCTGAAGTGAAGCGTGTCTTTGCTTGTATGTCCCTCCCCCTTGGCATGTTTCTAGAAAAATTCTAAAAATATTCCTATGCATGCACATACAGTCACACATTTTCTTTACGTATGTTAACAAAACTTTAAAAATATATGTGCGAGGTCAAGTAGCTTTAAAGGAAAAGAATAAACTCCTTTACTTTCTTTATTTATCTTTGTTTATGGAACAGAAAGATAGTTTAGGTAAGCAATATATAGCATCGAAAATTATAAAGTCGTAGACTTTGATGCCAATATCAAGCTTTGCAAGCGTAGATATCACTAGGCAAGTATTCACTTGAAAAGCTTAGGTATCAGTTACTTCGTATTATAGATTCATCATCCATGTTAGATAAAATTAATTTCAATGTTCCTGTCCGTCCCTCTAGAAGCTTTATCCTCATAAAACTTAGTCAATGTACATCAAATTATGAATTCTTCAACTCATTTAGGACGGCGTGTAAAAATTTAATTAATGTTTTCTAATCTTATCTCGATATCGTGCTCTACACAAATCTTAAAAAACCTTTAGACGATTTCGGCACTGCCGATGTCATAAGTTATATGTCCTAGCTGGCTAACACGGTCTTGAATTAAGGATTACCAGACTTTTTCTGGCTTGCGACTTCTTGGCGGTCACTTGCAACTCGATGCTAATGATCTTCAAACTTCGAAGTGGGAAGTAAACATATTTCAGCTTTTATTTCATTTTGGAGTCGTTTCTCTTTTATAACAGCATATTGCTCTCTTGCGCTTAATAATTTAATATAGATAGAAATTTCCTAGCCTCCTACATACATAAGCCCTAGAAATATCGTAACTCTCTTATTATGTAAATACTTCATTTTGTTTAAATCTGAAAATCGTAGATGAATTGAAATGAAATATAGCTGTAAGAACGTTGTTGGTTGGATCTTAATGTTACCCTTTTACCGTTAAAAAGCTAAACTTCATTCTAACCTGACGCGGAATTTAAGTGTAGCCAAAGCTGGAAAATATTGTTTATGGGAAAAAATGCCGTTTAATAAAAACTTTTTGCTTAAGATCAAAAGCTATTCCAAAATGTTTTATGCTCTTAAGTTTTTATTGAAAAAATGAAATCCAAAAAAATCCTTAACTGTAAAATTGGTTTCAATCCTTACTAGTGTTACTACTGCATGTATTTGAACATTTCATATTTTTGATTCATTACAACCACCATTTTATTTATATTTAAGTTTCCATATAGCCATTACTATAGGGTGCTTTCAAATTAATGCATGATTTAAAGTAACTGCCAGTTTTATGTGTTTCTCTGCTTATTTCGGAAACTACTTTTGAAGTCTTTTCTGTCTTATTCAAAGACATAGCGGTACTCTACGTTCGATGATTACATAGATTTTTTAATCAACTTGTATCCCGGTATCCTCTTCTCCACCTTATCGTATTTGGCTGCGTGCTTTCAATTTTTCTTCGACTTCTTATCGACGTAATGTCTTACATTTTTTCCCAATAAGATTTTCGTATCGTTACTTTTGGTTTCTACATATACCTATGAGGTGCTGCGAGGTTGTATTAAAATGTGGAATATAAACTATATATAAAATAAATTACGGACTGAGCTACGGACTGCATTTCCTCTTTCTCTTATTTACAATTACCTAAGTATTGTAATATTTTGGGGTCAATTTCAATAGAGTTTTTTTTTCCTTTACCTACATTTCACTTCTTTAATTGCCCAGCGCATTCCCTTTTACCCGCTATGTCCTCCTCAAAGGAGCATGGACGGTTATCTTGTAGTTTTGCACTAATTCTGATGCACCCTATTTTATAAATAACTTTTGATACGATTTAGAATCTACTCCTTAACCTTAAGTGTTATTGTTATTGCATTCGAGAGTTGATTTTGTTATGGTAGAATGTCTCCCGATGAAAATTTTGATTTGGTCTTGTCCAATTTGATCTGAAGTAGCCATCGTAAAAATTTGGCCGCCAATATGGATAAGGGCACGTTAAAATTGGTAAAGGTACGTAAACAATTTTCGTCTCCATAGAACTTTGAGGCGATTTCCTTGCGACTGATGCAGTTTGTCTATGAGGAGATTTTTCCCGCTTCGGTTTATAATTTCGTTTTCCACGATCAGTACGACGCGAACGATGGCCGTTTCTATCGTTTGCTCGTTTGCTGAAACTTTCTCTGGGCTTCTGTTTCCTGAAATCTTCTTTCCTTGATCTTCGTAAATCAGAATATTTTTCATCTCTATTACCGTATAGACGTTTTAAGCGATCACATTCTCTCTCGGCATCACGATAATACGGCAATTTCGAACGAACAGTAGCCTCGCTCTGAACTTTCGTTTCACGTTTTAGTACTTGGTGTCTTAAATGTCGATCATCTAGAAGTAAGAAATGCAAAAACGAAAATATCAAAAGAAAAGCAAATTAAATTAATTGATATCAAGTTACCACAAAATTCTAACCTCAATTTAGTTATTCTTTACATGACCCGACCAACAATGCAAATTTATAAAATAAATGAATAAAATAATTTGTGACATCTACAAGTATCTAGTTCGTCTCGTTATTTACCTAACGCTTTGATTTTGAAACTTTAGTTATTTGTAAGTTTGTGTTGAAAATTTGAAGACATCTAGAGACATCATAAAGTATATATACTTTCAAATTCGAAATGCACCTAGGCCGTCCGTCCACCCATCTCATTGATCGTCTGGCCGTCTGCGCAGCTGTGTAGTATGTGTGGTAAACATTCTCCCGTTAGCGAAAACAAAGATATCACCTACAAGTTCACAAAAGAATTTAAAGAAGTGACCGAATCTTTTCAAAAGTCACATCTATATCATAAAACTTTTATTATCAACATAGAAAAAACCGGCCGCGTCCATTTCATATTACAGAGCATGAAAATTTCGATTTTTTACTTTTTTTTATTGCGTGTAGGATAAGGGTGATGGGTGTAAATCGGATGCGATCACGAACGAATAATTCCGCCTTCCAAACAAAGTTTTGAGATGGTCACCATAATTTCAAAGGCCTGACAGGCCAGGCCAAACAGTTGAAGTTAAAAGGATTGTGCTGATCAAAACCGTATAGAACATATACTCGAGGGTCACGTCCCACGTCCCACGTTTATATATTAAATAATTCAATTTGCTCGCACATGTCAATGCCGTAAATAGATTATATCCGCCTTCTCACTACTGGCTCAGTTGTTCAAATGGGAAATGGGTGCCTACGTGTTTTTTTTCTTCATTAGCTCATATAATGAGAGACTTAAAAAGAAGGAAAGTCAATGCAAAATATACAGCATTTTTAAGGATTCAAGTACATAAGATAAAATTGCAGGTTTGGTCTGTAACCAAAATCATATTCTGACGGAGGAATGCTTTTAAGGAATGCTTGCTACATGTTGTCGAATTATTCGTGAGGAAGACTTCTTGTGAAACGTACTGCTAATGTTGCAAGTAATTCACAAATAATTTTTTTTTCTTACAGTTTTCTTATCTCTGATGGTCCCGTTGTTATATGAGAATTAAAATCGACCCGTTAATGGAAGAAGTTACCTACCCCTTGTTCTAGGACCTTCGTTGCCCATTTGTATGCGTTATATGGGTCTATGTGGAGTATCTCTTATAAAATTGTAAGGCCACGACACTCCCTGTTGCATCTTTATAACTCAAAATTGAAATGTCAATTACAAAACAAGATAGAACTCTAAAAAGGTCATCCTCACTTCATCTTTCTGAAAAGCTAACTAAAGCATTGGAGTAGTAAAGTCGAACCGCCCTTTACTTGGTTTCGCTCCAAAGTCCTTCTCTGACACACTGAAAAGTCAAAATATACAACGAAAAGCATATATACAAAACTGTACATTGAAATTTCAATAGGCCGCTAAGAGGAATAATAATTTGTAGATGTATTCAAGCTCGTCCATGAAATGATAGAACTCACTTATCTTTGCGCGATTAAGGTAAGACTCAGTGATGTTAGCCAATTATTTTGTTTTATTGGTGAAGAAATCAGATAAGAAATTGATTATAAGCATAGACTATCTGGTTTATGGAAAACACCACATTCTCGGCAGAGCAATTCAAATACGCTATTTAAGGAAGTTGTTATCAATCTGTAATACCAGTTTTTCGAGTGGGCTTTACTTTGTTTTAATTTTTCTTTAAGCCCTGTAAAAACGCACATAGGGTGGCATGAATTGCGTAAATTGGTACAAATGTTCAATTGAAGAAAAATATATCACTTCGCTTAAGATAAATGAAAGATGGAACTGCCAACAACCATATATAATTTTGCTACCAGCACTGCCATCTATATGTGAGTCTGTGGACGTTTTGAGTCGCCTTACCGTCATCTGAAGAAAAATACATAAAATGTGCAATGATTGGTGGTTGTATTGAAGCTTTACAATGAAATGATAAAAAATAAATTAGATGCGTATTGCAAAAGCTTCTACTAATATCGATTGAAATTAGTCTCTCAATAACTTCAGAACTAAGTTAATTAAAAACGACGAAATTATTTGGGCAAATACGCAAAAAAATCCAAAAATTGACATCTGCTTGTGGAAGAAGCCAACTTATGCAATAAACCACTAATACAAGGAGCAATGAAATGAAAAGACGTATCCATGACAACACTTACCATCTTATATATATATATTTATATATATATATATACAATATATGCGTATGTATGCATGCATTTCTAATAGAGTGCAGCAATTTGGTACAAAATGTTTACGAAACTAATTAAATCGCAAGAATACAGACGGCAAGTTGGAATATTGTCCGTGTGTTTTTAGATCATGATTCGCCAACAAACAGGCCAACAATAGCCGACAAAGCAAAGCCATAAGAACGGAAAATTTCACTGTATTAAGCTATGATCTCTTGGAGATATTTTTGGAAAATGTTGTCAAATTTGCTAGTCCACACAAAGTCTCGAGCGGCATATTAGAACGCCGTTAATGGGCAAAATACATTTCGATTAAGGCGAGGAAGTACTCATGTTTTTTGTTTACCTAATCGAACGTGAAAACTGTTAAGGACTCAGACGAATGAGTGACGAAACTCTTACCGAAACATTTCAATTGCTGAAAAAAGTTGGCAGTGGCCACGAGCAGTGTACGCACTTTAAGAAAGAACATGAATACATGATGAGCAACATGACAATGGGAATTTGTAATAGCCGGAGATGCCATGACAACTGTGCGTAATCGTATCAGTGTTAAACCGAAGACCTTATTGCGATTAATAGATATGATATGAAATATTCCGAATTATACCGTAGACCGGTTGTGGAATAGCGCATAGTAAGTGGACCCACGTTTAATTACACCGGTCGATACAGAGTCATCACTTTCTGGATCGATTGAAGCTTGTCTGTCTGTTTATCCGCATGCGCGCCAGACTTCTATCTATACGTAGTTTTGTTTAGCCCACCGTTTCTCATTTGTGAGATATTTTGACGACATTTGGTACATTCACGTATTCTGGATGAGGATTCCTCCTCATCCGACGCTTTATTTTGCAAAATACGTTTATATGTAAACAATATGCTATTTTCAAAAGTTGCCGACATAAATCGCACGGTTAATTTTGATTGTCGTATTGAATTGATGTAGAAATCTGAATCGGCTAAAGCGAAACCCCTCTAACGAAAATTAAATTTTCAGATGACAAAAAGTACTAACTTCTAATATTTTGTGAAGAAAATCTGACATAGAAGCTACCTGTAGGAAATTTCAACCATATTTTGCGAGCCTCATTCCACATAAATCTTTGTATAACGAAAAACGTCGAATTCTTAACAATAATCTTATGGGGCATAATATGATGAAAATAGGAAATTTGGATCACACAGGTGTATTTACATCATAATTTATCCTTATCGTATTATTATTATTATTATTATTATTATTATTTATTCAAATAAAGCACATGAGTTACAATACCTGGTCTGGTCTACAACTAACTAACTCAGAATAATTAAAATAGAGTACAACTCAATAGCAGATAAAAGAGCACTTAAATGCTAGTTATTCGAACTACTCCGCATGTATAAATCTCACTTGATTCATATGTTGCTTCTTCGATGCCATAAATACATATAAACCTTATTAATATTTTTATCTACGCTCATAATATATGAATTTTAAGATCCGACAAAGAAACCCCGTCAAGGTTACAATGCGCACTTCGAGCAAGGAAAGTAAAACTACGGTAAAAATAAACCATACAGAACCCTAGCAACAGCAACCAGGTGTACTATCAGGTCTTGTATTTTGGCCATTTTTTCAGTTAAAAAAGGAATTTATTGCGAAAAAGGGTAGCAATTCCCTATATATTGCTCATAACTTTTTCCCATCTTTCTGGCAACAAAGCGATACTGTGTGAAAAGAAACATATGGGTTTGGCAGCGATCCAATCAACGACACATTCTCACACTTCTTCAGCATTTCGAAACCGCGTGCCAACCAAGCCTAATCAGACGACGCTATATCTGGTGAGCAGAATACTTGACAACTCTTGCAACGTGTGCAAGAGCCGATTGTTGTCATGAATGAGGAGTATATTGCGTTTATTAATTGATGATCCTTTTTGCAACAATATATCGTTCCACTTGTTTAATTGACGATGATGGACATCTGGAGTAATGGTCTTTCTTATGCAGTTTTAGCATCTCGTAATACATTAGACTTTGCTGGTTCCACCATATATGTACAGGAAAACTTTATGACCTTGGATATTTTGCTTCGATGTCAATGTGGATGGCTCTCCTTGATTAACCCATGAATTTTCGCGCTTGGGATTGCCATAATAGTTTCTTTTTTCAACGCCAGTTCCAATAGGCCGCAGAAAACTCTTCTGGCAAGCAACGAAAGCAAATGGAAGTAATCATCGATTTTAACCGCTATGCACAATGATACCTCGCATTAGTTTATCGTGGTGGCCAAAATACTCGCAAGCACCTATTATTATAAAATTGAATTTGACGGCGTCATACCGCAAAGATTAAAATAATAATTAAAAGATCGCTATGTATAACGGAGTGGGTTGTTGACCTGGTAATTAGTACGAGTAAGTGGTAGCCTAAAAACCCAATAATTACAGACTACTCTTGGCGGAATATGGATATCTATCTCGTTCCATAAAAACGATGGATTACACTCACCAGATAGAACTTTTGTAATAAACATCCAGTGTCTACCCAGGTGCGCCTACTTACCAATTTCGGCAGGTGTATAAGCTTTAAACGATTCACATAATAATTGCGGTACACCCCCCCTTAATAAGTACAAGTGTCTTTGAATCCGTAGGGCCAACGTTTAATAAATCCCAACAATGCTTTCGATTTATAAACGGAGTCTTGCTCGTGCAATCTAGGATGAAGTATAAACCCCAAAACCATGAAGGTCGACACAGAGTCCAACTTATGGATATCAATGTAATAGTTCATAATTAACGAAACGTCTCTCCCTGCAAACCGTTAACTGTTCGCATTTTTTCAAATTAAGCCAGAAAGCAGACGCCTGTCCTCTTCCCGATATGAAAAGAGTAAAATAGCTTAACGTCATCCACAAACGTTAGTATTTTAAGAGCTGGTACGCAGGATGGTAAGAGATTATTAAATAAATTAAAAAGCGGCGGATCCAAATGGCCCCCTGCGAAATTCTAGATATGACATGTGTGGACCGCGATATCCACGAATTAAACGCCGCGTAAGGATTACTACCAGTTAGCTAAGACTTAAACCACGCAACTAAATTAGCGGGGAAACCAGTACAATACAATTTATATAAAAGACAGCAGTGTTTAATTTGTAGTTATTTGTCAGTTCAGGCGTTTGGTCCGCATCTCATGATATGACGGTTTTCATGAAAAGCATGCCTTTATTGGGAAATAAGATATAAGCTGTGGTGTATTATCACGAAAATGAATGGCTAAATGCACAGGGCAATTAAGCCACGGCTTATCATATTCGCTACAGATGGCATTGTCTAATTCTTGCTTATTCGAAACAATAGCTTCTATTTTACCATGAAGGTCATGCTCGGCAAAAGCATTATATTGATCTTTTTTAAATTTATTTCGTCATCTTCAAAGTAATCCTTCTCAGATAGTTTCTCTAGTCTCTCACTTATGCTAACGTTTTTTCCAACCGTCGATTTCCGGAAAGCTTTCCGCGATTCAGCTTATATCTCTTCGATCGAGTCGAAACGTTATTCCAGGAGTATTCTCTTTAGTCTAGGAAATAGCCAGGAGTCACATGGGGCTAAATCAGGTGAACACGGTGGTTGTGGAACGGTATGGATTGAGTTTGAAACGAAATTGTCTTGAAAAATCAATGAACAAATTGGATGGTTTTGGTACCAATCGATACTTGATGTATTCTCTGATATTCGATATATCTCTACAACTTCAATATTGGTCTTACTTTGTGAATACAGGATTATACTTGAAGAGTTATAGGTTCATATGAGATAATCCGAATGTTTATAAATTTTTAAAATTTTATTTTATAAATTTTTGAAAAAATTCTTTCATTTTCAGAGCGTTTGTTTATAGGGTGATATACTCCTTAAAGCACACAAAAAAAGAACACTATTGTAAATATTTCATTAATTGAAACAAAGAAATTCACGACGATTGAGATTATCATTGCACTCAACTGGATGGCGATCTTAGTTTCCTTCTCAAACTGTTAGATGGATATGTGCGTTCAGTAGGAAGTTATTGCGAACAATGTCTTAATACCCACGTTTTTAAGATTTCGCTTTCCTATAGCATCTGTAAGAGTTTTGTGTGGCCGAGTTACGGTTATTTTTGAAAATGACCTATGAATATGAACTGAGAATGTATATTATATTTATTTATTTATCCAATTTCATATCAGCTGAACAATAACGCAACATTCTAACACCACAAAACTTAGCCGAAAGTAGTTGAATCTATATCTTTAAAAACATATTGTTATGAAATGTCATTAAAGAAAACTTAGGCAACATCTTGGCTCTTTACTCCGAGTTTTGAGACTTTCGATCACTCACCCATTTTTCGATTATTATCATCAAAGTACGACATTGGCAATGTACGGGCCTATACCTACCTATAGAGTCAAATATACGGATCACGTTGTGTACCTTGTTTAAATTGTTGCTAACCCTAAAAGGGGTAAATAATTCACAACAGTTTTGACAATTGCTAACTTCTCGAGAATCGTACGAGACCATTAATGAAGATTTCAACCAAAGGAGCTTTAGAATGGATAATGATATGAGTTAGTACTCTATGTTCATATGGTGGAACGGTTACGAGCGGTTCCTCGGCTGGCAAATTCCTTAACGCAAAATCTTAAGTAGTATCCTTTTTTCTTTGTCAGTTAACAGTAAACGGACCAGCGTCGAATACAAATAATAAGGATAGCATATCGAACACTTACGGCGTCTAAACTATAAAAAAGAGTGGAAAACCGATAAATCTTTCGCTTTGCTTATAAAGTAAGAATGAAAAGAGAATGTGGAAAGGGAGAAACTGGTCTTTTAAGGTCATTTACGAAGTTTCGCTTTCGTGACGTGATAAGAAGGAGGGCACTGCTCAGATGAGGAATAAATTTTGATCTGAAGAAAATATTAATCATAGAGTGCAATGCCTGCTGGACGAGGTGGATAGATTGTTCAAATCGGACGATTTCGTTTACTTACGAAGCAGCACGATATTAATTTATGTTCGTCGCTGAAGATCTGAATTGGTTTCAACTTGTCGTAAATCTGCACAATTGCAGAATAAAATAAATAAAAACACGCACTGTAATGCTTAAAAAATAAAGGGTGACCAAGTCGGTACAATACATATATTTTTTAAACATCATGTCTCTTTTTAGGTTAGTGCAACAGTGTTGTTTGGCGAATCACAACGGAAAGATACATAGCAAGATAAACGAGCTGATGAAAACATCGATGGTGTGAGTCAAAGTATGGATGAAAGTCGAGAACAATCAATCAGCGCAATCTCCTCGACGTCTTGGACTTTCTTAAGGCGCCACATGGAACATTAATGATAAAGAATGACATGAACTAGATGATGTCCACTTGGACGATATGGGATTTAAAGAAGGTGCAGCAAACTGCAACATGCCATACATCTCGTGGCATAATCAATTTATGGAGAGAATAGTTTAATCAACCACCACGATTATATGACATAGCTTTTCTTCTTCGCGCCATGTCAAGGACAAACACTATTCGTGTTATTGCTGAAATAAGTGCAGATTTATATGAAGTACGGAACCAAAAATTGGGTTTCACACATGTTTCCAAAAATTCAAAGGCGCTCACTTACATGGCATCATTTCTAAATAAAAATGATATAAGAGCCCGTAGCTAAAGTGAAGAGAAAAATATTGATGATCGCTTATAATATTGTGTTAAAAAAATAAGAGACATTTTTACTTCTTTTATTTCTTTTTGTACTCTACACCACTTGTGGTACAAGGGTATATTAAGTAGTATGTGCGGATGTACACAACACTCGGAAGGACTTAAGATTCATCCGCCTTTTATTATGTCGATCGATTGAAAATCACTTTCTAAATAACTGTCTGGATCGATCAAAACTTGTCTCTTCCCTTATTTATATGTTCAACATACAGGCTGCAATTTTTGAGATACTCTGATGAAATTCGCTACACCGGCATCTTTTGACCCAAGGATAAACGCTATTGAAAATGGTTCGAATCGGAGCACTGTTTCGACCCCTTCCCATACAGCGCTTTAATTCTAAAAATTGTTCTATGAATTATTGTATTGAGCGAAGTAGCGTAGGCTGTTTAATGAACGGTCATGACCCAGTGTAGTGTTCTTTACTTGCAGCTGTTTCAAATTAAAAATGTCTGAACGACCTTAATATAGACTTTATTTGGAGGTGCGATTTTAGTTGAATCTTTTTCAGCAAACTCCCGCCAATATATTGCGGCAGACCTGTGACAGACCATCATGTGAACAAAAGTGACGGGTGAAGAATGATATGAAAATGTTCCATAAGGACGTGGAAGAAAAAAATATCAAAGTTCGCTAAAAAGCTTTTTAATTCGATTCAATAGACTGGACCTGGACGGATTTTTTTCAGTTTTTTTCATTACATATTTAATTTATCCAAAAAGTTAATAAGTAAATGTTATGGCAAGATGGGGAAAGTAACAGAGGTTATTTATTGTTCCACAATATGAGAACGCAAATGTTATGTTTAAATAAATAAAAAGAAATTAGGTAAGAATCAGCAATAAATTAGTCTCTAAATGAAAGTTCTAGTATAAGATGCCTTTGCAATCTTCTTATCTCATCGCATTCTTCTGGAAGAAATATTGCCAAAGCATGTCCGTGAGTACTGCCTCATAGCCTGACAAGATATTTGGAAGCGAGTTGTTGAATTCGATTTAAAAGAAATGGAAAATCGAGGGCATCATGAACAGTTTGCTTGTTAGCGAACAACGGAGCCTTAACACCAAGACGAAGAGTGTTCGATTTTTATATATATATATTTCCATATTAACACTAGAACTACCGAGTACGTCATCTTCCGATCCTTTTTAATTTTCAATCCTCGTAAAAACGATTACAAAGTATGTTCCAAAGCTTTCTGGTGTCATTTGTTTTCATGAAAAGGCCTTGTAATACCTACAATGGCTCCTTCCCTATGTGGTCCAGTTTTCGCGATAGCGACGACGTACACCTATTTCTACCAGAAAGGATCATGTTGATCCTCCAGTTTTGTCGGTTTGTCGCAGTCGAACAAGAAACGATAGTAACCTGAAATTTGGCATTTGACATTCTTCCATCAATTGAGAATTCAGGGTTAAAAAGTGGGCGTGATCTGTTCATATGCACGTCTCCAATACGAAAGAAACTGAAGCAACATTGAAAATAGGGCGCCATCTTTTTCATATCTGTGTTTATAACTTTCGATCGCATGAAAATATTTTTAGAAACTCATGACTCAGATGTCCGTCAGGATCACCTTCATGTTCAACCTGAAAAGAGTTCAGATCGACTCATTATTATTATGGTGAGAACTTGTGAAAAAATCTTAATTCCAATTCATTTCCAATTTATTTCTCATTTACTCTAACATACATTAGCACCTCTTCCACCTAATTGCTAATAAATCAAAGATAAGTTGGAAGTAAATTGGAAGTAAAATTTTATTGCTAATTGTCGACTTGTGATGAAATTTGAAACTCGATCGGTTTTTTGGAACAAATGGTATTATTTCATCACATTTGTTACATTTGTTTTGTCTGATTTTTAAGTCTTACGTAGCCATATAAAGTGCTCTGCCTTATCGTATTAGACACCATTTTTGCGACCTTCGAATCGGGTTTTGCGCCGAAAAACCGTTCAAATTAATTCGAAAGAAACTATTACGTAATCGTAACGGGTGACAAAAAATAGATACGATACAATATGGCTAAAAAAGAAAAAGAAGCATTATGTAGTGCAGAAGGATGATTAAGACCAGCAATAAAGTGGAATACCAATTGAGCAGAATTAGATGGATGAAGTGTTTTAGGTATCACTTCGAAGTTAACGAGACCATCGCTGAAGGGTACTACCATCTAATTAACATGCACTAATCGTTAAAGGAAAAATATGCTCCAAAATGTGAAGTGAACTTGTAGGCTATTTTTTAACACGACGACAGCTCTCTGAGCAGTGTTCTCATTTCGAAGCAAGAGCTTATGTAAGCAGCCTCAAGAGATCAATTGTCCTTTAGCCAACCATAATCAGACAGAAGGAGGGGAGAATAGTTTGCTTAACTAGCAGTTGAGCATATCTTAAACAAATAAAACGTCATCATGTCGATCGATTTACTACCACACTCTCATATATCTTTTAACTTGTTACAAAGTTCCTTAAATTTCTCCATTGATACTACCTTTATGAAAACACGAAGACTTCCGCACTCACAATATTTGGCAAGAATCGCGTTTATGACATTTGACATGGTTTGATGCATAAGAGCAAATTTAAAAGTAGAAACATCATAATTAATTTTGCTACTGAGGATGACTGAATTCCAGCATCTATGTCATGGATTGCTTTTTTTATTTAATCCAAAGGAAAAAAAAAAAACGAAAAAGAAGCCGGATAACCAAAGTTTTTTTTTATAGAAGCTTACGGTGACCATATTCCAAGCATGAAAATATGTGACACCTGGCTTCGGTGATTGAAAAGTCTTGATTATATGCAAAGGAGAAAAACGGTCTTGGAGCTCCACAGATATTCTCCGAATAAGGAGTTGTAAACAATATGCAATGAACACAATACACAAACTCGTCAACTAAACAGAACAACTAAAGGCGCGCAGGCGGAGCTTAAGTGCACGTTCACATGCCTTAGGCAAATCCAATAGTCAGGAAGAAGGCGAGTTAGATGGAAAGAGGGAAAGTGAAAAAATTATATTTCACCTATGCCGACTTTTTGATCTACTGCCACAAAGTGCTAAATATATAACACATGCGTATACTTACATTAATTATTTTTCCGTTCTTTTTTGTGCGCGTAACATGATGACAGGCAGAAAGAAGTCAGGAAAAAGAACAATCTGTGGAGGTGGCGGCCGCAGTCTAGTGGGTACGTTCACAATCGATAAATATTACGCCTTGACCGACTGAACACTCGCTCTAGCTATCACCAAAGTAAACCCAGTCGCATTTAACATTTATTCCTTGCAACATTCTATACCCTTTCGTTTCGTTTCATCGAAAACCGAAAATTTGCGATTGAAATATTCACTCAAGGATATGAAAGCAAGTCATTTTTTCATCGTATTGCCAAAGACAACAATGAATCGATTTGTTTTAAAAATCCAAAACATAACATATCATGCACTGCATGAAGCCTAGCAATCTTTAGAGTCACTTTTGAAAAAAGACAGCGCGCTCTAATATATTATCAGATGTGACATGGTATGTGGTGAGATGAAAATGCTAATACCGGACGTTGTCGACAATGAATGGCCAATTTGCATGATGCAGTCAGTGATCGAAAGCCAACAGAATAGGTCCGCAGACATCGTAAGGTAACCTTGATTCGCGACAATGCAGCAATGGGTTGTGTTACACTGTATCCGACGTATTCACCAGATTTGGTTCTATCCCCGACCCCTACTTATTTGCTTCGATGTCAAACGAACTTTCTAAGCAACATTCCGACAATTATGACGTCACTGAAAAGTGACCTGACCAATGGTTTCCTTTTGAAACACAACCCACAAGAAGTAAAAAAGATGGAAAAAAGACTAGCCATCGGCAATGCATTAAATAAAATATTTCTTTCTTTCCTCTTTTTTTTCATTAAAAAAGCATTAGGTTAAGAGTTGCATGTATTGCAGGAGCCAATAAACATGAATTTTCTTGGCCATGCGTTTTTTTCGGTTGTTTTATTAGTACTTGGATTCTGCATGAGTTCTAGAGATGCAAAAAGTTGGAAATGTCTTACTTACCCTCAGAAGTCGCATTTTGAAGACTTTTGTAAGTCAAATATTGAGAATACGCATACATGCACATACATACAGTAAGATGGCTACTATATATTAATTTTTTCGAATTAATACAACCTCTTTGAACTTTTTATTTACTTTTTTTATTCACCTGACTGGTCGAGTAGGCAAAGGACCCAATGGCCGTGGGTTTAAGGCCTTACTCATGGAATTTTTTTCTTCAGTTTAATTAATAATAATAATAGTAATATTTAAATTTCATTAAAGCAATAAATTCTTTTTCTTGTCACTAAAAGAATTCTAATAATTCTGTTAACTAGAATGATTTATTCAATTTCAGACGGATATATACGGATGCACTTGTCTGACGAATAACGCCTTAATTTCTATTACAGACAGATTTTCTGCAATATGTTTGAAGTCATTGAGTTCGTTTACTACGAGTTCTTTCGACTGACGAAAGCATTTAAATGACTTTCTACTGCAAACATTAGTGTAAAGTAGGAGGCAACGAGAACTACACAATGGAGATTTGTCGTTCTAACTGCAGACGTCAGAATGTTTAACTTCAAGTAGTTTCTTATCCTTTGTACCACTAATCTTAAGGGTTTAACACGATATTATTCCGTTCATGTAAGAATCATACAAAATTGACATTTTATAGTTTTCTACGCGCAATCCCTTTGGATGAAATAGATTACGTTGTTTTTTTGTGCTTTTGCTTTCAAGCGATTATAATCCTGTAACTAATTTTAAAAATATTGTATAGTTTTTCCACCACAGCTACCGCTTGAGATTTGATTACGTCAATAATCACCCGTTATTTTAATTCCAAAGTTCTCAATGCTCCTTATTACGGATTAATGATATTTTCATAGGCCCGCTAATCCATGCTCTTATTGGATATTGGATTTCACTGCAGTCAGACATCGTCGTAAATTCACTCCCCAATGGGCTCGCACTTTTCGTGCTAGCAACTTCTCGTTAAAGACGTACTCAATTCCTTAGCTATTCAGGTATTTAAGTCGCAAATTTCGTAAGTAATTTGGTTTTTTATGGAATTCACAGAATTTTTTCACTTTGTTCACTTTGCTATTTTACTCAAGTATTACTATCATGGAATGTACAAATTTGGTCTTTTAACACGACATCATTCATCAATTACAAACTGATTTGCTTCCGATTCCACAATTGTCCATTTTTTTTCACGATTACATAAAGTATATATCGCCCAAGTCGTTTGATTCCTAATTAAGGTAAGTTAGTTGAAGTTTTTTTAGCGGTCGCGCTTTTGTTTTTGTTAACGTTACTTACTCCTCGTGTGGTACGTGAAGAGAGATGGAGATATGGATAGAGTTGTGCGAGAGATGTCTACTTTATCTAAGGAGTGAGTAAAAATCTCCCTTCGTACGCATCTGTCGGAGCCTCATTGTTGTTAAACTTTTGCGATTTTTTTTGAGAGTCCAGCTGATTCGACTTGACATTTTTTGAAATGATTTGACTTCCTGTCAGTGGCAATTGCTATATGATGTATTAAAATGTATTTATGTTTAGTAAATAAATGCTTTTAATGATCTAACTTATGACTTGGGATCAAAACAATGAACGAAGTGGGTCTTCACAATCTTAAAATGCTTTGTACACCCAGGTTTACCCATGTGGCTACCGTCGTGGTAACTCGCGGAATACACACACCCAGTGGAAGCAACTTCCATTGCACTCAGCTGACTTTGCCGCTAAGCTTTTCAATAGGTGGGAGTTTATTAAACGACACTTTTACCGTAGAAATATGTTTTTAGACGCCGAAGGCCTATGTATATAGATATTCAGACATTCAAATATCACATATTATAGTTTAGATGAAACGAGCACATAGGATGCAAATGATTGCAATACTTTCCTAGCCCTCCTGGCCAGATGTCAGGACTTTATATTAAGTCAGTACATTTGCTTACCGAGACAAATACCTGAAATACTTTGGAATGAATTTGCAGAATTAAGACCTACCGAAAGCTATACAAACTATGCAATATACATAACACACCGCTCAATAAGGTCGTAGGATCGCTCTTAATGCAACAGCTTCCATACAAAAGTTCGATTTTATGCTTTAAGATAAGCTCTTTCAAGAGAAACCCATTCTTTCCAACGCTCCTCTAACATTTCTACACCCTTCTGGTAGAATCATGGTACTGATCCTTCATAATATGTTTCAATTACCACTTCATTGGAGCCATATCTCTGGATTCGTTAATAGTGGCGAGATGTACACCTCATCCTACGTATTTGTTGAGCGATATGCATCACTAAATCTTCACATTTATAAAGTTTTCAACATATGCATCGTCCTATACGTTAAACGAGTTCGTGTAAATCTAATGTGTAATCAGACTAAACGATTTACAAACGACATTAAGACATAATCCAAAAAAATCCCTTCTTCCCATTAATGCATTCCGAGAGCACTCGTTGTAATCAAAGACAAAAACTAGGAACAACTCGTGATCGCATTTACTTTAATAACCTGCTGGCGAATAATATCAGATTTTTTTGAGCAAAAATTGCTGTGATTGGCACCTGGAAAAGACGATTCTTATGAATTTGTTCTACAGGCTATATGCACCGAAGATCTCACTTGTCATAAAGTTTTGTTTTTTTTTTTTAATGCAATCGTTTTCTTTACTTTTCCATTATAAAACTTTCATCCTCAGAAGTTTTCATATATCTTCTGTCATTTGATTGCTTTGATTTTACTTTCTATTAATAATTCGTGAGGAAAAACGGGGACAAAAAACGACCTTTCTTTTCTTTTTCTTTTCTTTTCTTTTTTTGGTAGCAACTGTTAATATTGCTGTTATATTATATCAAGTTCGATTTTTTGAATTATTTTCTTGTCAACATAACATAGAAATCGAATTATTTTTTAAAACATTTTTAAATGTCGGCAACATTTCGATTTCGATTGTATAGAGATTTAACTAAGAGAGCAAAAGCATTCGCGAAAGTGTAGTCAAGTAATTAAATGAAACTTAAATAATTTAAACGAACGGAAAGGAATTAAATAAATCTTCACTAACAGAAATTTTTGGTGTTTTCAAGATCCTCGGAATTTTAAGTTTTAAACATGTGAAGGCAAATTAAAATTAATCTTTTGCAATAATGTCAACAGCTTGTTAGCTACTCTGCGATTCAGTTACAATTCGTACGATTGGAAATTGAAAGGTGTTTTGTTGCGCAATGACAAAATGGTAGAACGCCTGTTGTTCCATTCCACCGTCTTAATATACAGTAAGACCTGTTTTCTTAAGTATTACTATCTTTGTTTCTAGAAAAAAAAGACTTACGTGCAAAGAATGCAGTTAAAGTATTGTCTGTCATGCCTGATCTGTTGACGCCATAATCGTAAGGATCCATTTTTATAACCACCACTGAAGGACGGGAGATATACTCTTTTTATCATAATCTTTGCAGCACCTAAAAGGAAGTTTCAGAGACCCTATAGCGTATGAGAAACGAAGTTATCGGCTGCAAATTTGAGAGAATTATTGAAAGTTTTTATACGCAAGCTGCTATTGAAAATGGGTCAAATTAGACAGAGCGCATGAAGCGCGCGATGAAGCGTAAACTGCGCGCAACTTTGTTTTTGTAAACAAAGGTTTGTGCTTTTTTGCTCATAATAGAAGGCTGAAATTCTCCACATTTACTTTATGAGGCACTTTACTATGCAAAAATAGAAATAATCGGCCATGCCCACACGAAGTTACAAGTCATTAAATTTTCTTTTTTTTACTTTTTTTTTTTGGGTTTTATGCATAAGGTCTACAAGACGGACTATGGTAGACACCACGACTTGGTCGATTGAGTTCTTCTTAATAATATCGATAATCGTTATGGAAAAGGTTTTGTAATGCAGTGAATTTTGTACGTGAATAAAAAACTCTTCGTTTATCAAGCGGGGTTAGTAAACAACAGTACTTAAGACTACTACCGCTTGAACTCTGAAGGAGTGGATTTGAAACTTCATCTGCAACTTCATGATAATTGTCTCTAAAGAGCACACGTAGAATTGTTTTCATTAATTCAATTTAGCGAATCTTTGATTTTTTTTAAATAGAAAATAGTTTACCAAAATCCACGTTATTTTAGTTAGTTTTAATTAAAGAATCTGATCGGCTTTATTTTTTACTCCTTCACTACTATCTTCTACTAAAGTCTTAGTACTACTTGAAGGCATCCAAACGTTTTCACCGCACCTACGCAAACAATTTCATTTTGAACAGAAAATTAAATACAAACTTTACCCTCAAATAAATTAATCACTTTCAAAATTCGCTTACTGCAATCTTCAAGAATTATAAACTAACAAGCCGTAAGATATGAATGGCAGTTCTCGCGGATAATTATGATAGTTGTGAGAACCTTAAACGAAAAATCATTAAACACTCTACGCTGCTACGCTCAATGCGGTTCATTATTCATCTGACGACATTTCAAAATAGCGTATTGGGCGGGAAGTAGTCGAAAATGTGCTTCGATTCAAGCCATTTTCAATAGCGTTCATATCGGACCAAATTTCATCAAAATATCTCGAAAATTGCGATCTCTATATTGAACAAAAGAAAAAAGATAGAAAGACGGACAGAAGGATAGACAAGTTTAAGTAGATCTGGAAAGTGATTCTAAACCGATCGGTATAATAAAAGGCCAAGGTCTACCCCAAGTCCTTCTGGGTGTTGTATACATTTTCAAAAACATTATATACCCTTGTACCGCAAGTGGACAGAAGGACAGACAAGTTTAGATAGATCTAGAAAGTGATTCTAAACCCATCGGCATAATAAAAGGCCAAGGTCTACCCCAAGTCCTTCTGGGTGTTCTACAGATTTTCAAAAAATTCATATACTCTTGTATCGCAAGTGGTGTAGGGTACAAAAAGAAATAAAAGAAGTAAATATGCCTTTTATCTCTTTAACACAATATTATGTATTTTTTGCAGCGGAACAATTAATTAATGATGCGAAAAATTTCTTTATTGCAATCAATTAAATGACAGTAATAATCCAAAAATCTGGACAATTGACCGACCATTAAAACAATATCTAAGAAACACTACAAGATTATCTACTACACAATCGGGTCATACGAATGCAGATCAACCAATTGTAGTCATTTGAATGCGGAAATTAATAACACAAAAAAGAAGAAGAAGAAGACTTATGGACAAACAATATTTTATTGAAAACTACTTGAAACAATTTGCAATGCAAAAAAGATATAATTGCATGAAGTTTCGAAAATCAGGGAGTATGACTGAATCTTAAAAACAGGTTTGAATGAAATATTGGGCCACAGAGATAAAAGCCACGGTAGAGATGAACCTATTGCACGGGGCCTTGCGGTCACCGAATGATAAATGGAGTTTCTGATGCTAGACAATGGGTGTTGATATCGTCAAACGTTGCATAAGCAAATTTAAGCACAACCGCTGCTAAAATCGTACAAATAATTTCAAGAGTATCAGACAAACTTGTTATTGACGCAGATGATTCGAGATGTGGAACGGCTTATGCGATCTTCGAAGTTAATCTGACATAACAGTGGTATGCTGCGCATAATGCTATTCAAATTTGGCATTTTGGACTGATGGAGCTAAGAGATATAGCTAAAGATGTCACGATGATGAAGATGTTGTATATATTTGACGCGACGGGTTTATTCGAAAGTCTATTGTGCTATCACATGAGGGTTGATCTACCATTGATAACAGTTGTAGAAATTGTTGTTACAGATACGCGTTAGGATTTTTTTTTTTTTTTTCAATTAACAAATGTATGTAGGCAATTGTAGGTGTGCAATTGATAATCACTTTACATGGGCACAGTTTATTTTGCCATTGTGCTATACACTTAATTTTGTGTGAAAAAGTGAAATTTTTTTTCGATAAATCTTCTACAGTTATTTGATGCAATCCGCCTAAGTGACTGAGTAGACAAGAGTACCAACTCAATGGTCGTGGGTTCAAATCTCAAGAGTGGTAGAGGTTTTAATAAAGCCGAGAGCCTTAGAATTTATTCTCTGGCTAAATTTATAATAATAATAATAATAGTAATAATAATAATAATAATAATAATAATAAGTAATAATAATAATAATAATGTTTGATGCAACATTTTTATTAACTTTTTCTGATCATTTCAATAATGTTTACCGTTGAATTTTGATTTTGGTAAACAATTTTTTAAAGAAATTAAAAATTTAATTTCAGAAAAATTAATACAAATTACGCGCTTATTTTCGGCTGAAACTACCTTTTTTCTTTTCACAGCGACTCTTAACCTTTCCGAAAGTGTCTGACCACTCTTCTCTCCTTTTTCCGCAAAAGCAAACCAAAAACCACAACAGAACCTTCCCATCGTCAATGATGTCCTTGTGAGTGAGACTAACTCGCTAATTAATCCCACTCGTGCAGGGTTGTATTACAAGATACAACCACATGTTACAGATTTCGAAAGTAATCGTATTATTATTATTATTATTATTATTATAATTTTAGACTAATGAAGTAAATTCGTAGACTAAACAAAAAGACATTGAGCACTAGCAACACAGGCTATCGACTCTAATTTATAAAATTACATTAGATATTGAGCCTAGTAGTTTTAATAAAGTAATATATTGAATTAATATTCTGTTCTGAAGCT
>KK499766.1:3193422-3224541 GCA_000688715.1 Glossina pallidipes
TTGATGATGGTATTGTAGATTTCCTTCTGTAATTTTCTCTTTAACTTTTCCTCCAATGTATCTTTGAAGATCCAAGAAAGTAATCGTAAAAAGCACACTTCTGATGGAATTTTTTGGACCTTGACATTATTTGTGGAATACAATGCTCAGATAGTTACTTGTACAGCATACAGAAATTGTTAAAACTTATTACGAAAACAATGAACCAACGGTTAGGCTTCGTGGGTGTAAAGACCATACTTGGTGAAGTGGTTTCGTAGGTAATGAATGTTGCCCCTTAAGTGCCCTGTGGTGTTTCTAAAAAGCCTGTACGTGAAAAAAATATTAACTCGTGGATATCGTCTGTGGGCTGAACTCGCTATGAAAATCGCGTTGCAATCACCCTGGTGCAGAACCCTACAGGAACAAGGTTCTTGTTTTTCGTGGCATCATTTAGATGATTTCGACTTGGGCAATATGTGGCTTGAACAAATTGGTACAACTTGCCATATATATCGTGACAAAGCGAATTTATTGAGGAAAACGGTCAATGATCGCATAGTCTCCAAAAATGCCTTTGTGAGTTTGCCATAAGGATGATGCGATATAATAACTATTGGCCTTTTTATTTTGCGGTTATGGAGGAGCATTGGAGCAGATTCATGTGGAGAAGTTGCAAAAATTTATGTTCCGCAACAAAAAAAAAAAACACTCATTTAGTGACCCTATATTTGTAAGAATGTATTTCAAGGGTAAGGTAAAGATTTTGGCATAGTTTCGGCAACCGGTGCTTTTTTTAACTTATTAAACTGTTTTATTATTTGTCAGTGAAAACGAGCACACTCGATGAAAAAGGGGAGAAATTTTTAGGCTCTGTAAAATGAACAAAAAGTCAAGTGGTGCGTTGATTGCTAGTCAAAAACATTTCCAGGGAGTATACGTCGAAAGGAGCTATTTAGGAGATTGACCAGGCCCAAGCCACTTGTCGTTAGCGGCAAGAGACCATCTTCATCTGGATAACTCAAACGAAAGAATGCGTTAGAAACATATGTTTGTGTACTTAGCCTGAGTAACTTATCTGCGCAGCTTTGCATTTTCCTTAAGACAAACACAAAATCTTTTATTAAGAATATTATGAAGAAGAGCGGGTAATAGCTTGTAGCCATTTAAACTTCAAGTTGTTACAACGTATCAAAGGCTGAGTTTCTGTTAGCTGCGAAGTTAATTTCAAAGTCATTTATAGCAAACGAACTAACGAGTTAAGGAATGCCGCCGATAATAGATTACCTAAGATTATTATCAAATGTATATTTCGAGTTAAACATTTAAGCAGAAATGTACAGCAAGCACCCAAGAAAAAAATGTTTGGCATTGAATTTAGACCAACAAAGACATTTTGGATATGATATCCAAATAATTGAAAAGCTTTATATTTTTCTTAATTATGGGTTCTTTACAATTAATTCGCAAACCAATAATTAAAACCGTCAACGCCGTTTAATTTGATTAAAGTATTATTAATAAACAATAGTATTGCATGTTCTATAATATTCTCGGCGTCGAGAGAAGCAATTATCTATCTTTTACTTAAACCAAAACCTCAGGAATGTCTCCTGCAAGAAAATCGGTCACAACAGAAATGTATGACGGCAAAAACTCAACTACATAAATGTCGCAGTTAAACTTTTCCAAATTGCTAAAGAAAACTTGAATACCATGCATAAACGAGATGTCTCATCTGCTATTGCAACTATATGAGTTAACTAATAATAATGGAGAGTCTGCTAAAATGTGCAGAGCCCTCAAAATAGGCGACGAGTTGAAGATCAGCAAGATTCAGAAAATCCGTTCGTAATTATGTTTCCGAAACAAGTGAATCTGATAATGTAGATGATAAGACAATTCGAGTACGTGGCACACAGAAACTCGACGATTTAAGACTTTTCGCAGAAAGTTGCTATTCACATGCTAATAATAAATACCTTCATGATGATCAAGCTCCCTTTAACTGATCGATTAGTTGACGATTACTGCCCCTGCTTAGCTACGGCCGACATAGCTTAAGGCGCTTAAGGCATCTTGGCTGCCAAAGCATTTCTAAACCTAAAAAATTTAAACATATTTCCTATATGTGACGAAACAGTTAGTTTCGCGATATAATCTTACAATAATTTTAATCTTAGCTGCGGAGAGCCATCAGCTTTTAACCGTCATTTCTCCACACGACGCACCTGGATAGAACGTGAAAAATCTGTTTGCAAATAAACGGTGTCGCAACTATAATATAAAGCTAACTATACTGCCTGTGATTATCGGTCTACAACGTGACGATAATTTATGTCTACTGTTTAAAGTCTGCCACTAAATACGATATGGCTCGTTTCTATTAGTGAGTAATTGATTCTAACATCCTACTGGATCTCCTATCATTTGGCATTATAAAGACGATCTATATTAGAGTTCTTAGCCTTATTACACAACCTTAAACCTTTGTTAAAGGTTTAACACTTAACCCCCTGAAGGCTCCTGCATTTGTGATTATGGAAAAGGAAACTAGACCTATTTTATTTACGTATCTCACAGTGCTTCAAAAAAGAAAAGAAGAAGACAGGGGTGAATAATTCATCGAATATATTGAACGAAAACGATTTAAGGGAAACGCGAGGAAAATCTTGTAAGAAAATGTGCGCCAGTAGTAGGAAACAAAATTTGCTTCGGGTAAAATCAAATTAAACAAATTTTCAACCTTTAAGGAATTGGGCAAAGTTGAATCTTGCCATAAATTGGATGGAATCACTTACAGAAAAAAATGAAGAGAAAACTATAAAATCGCATCTGATTAAAGAACTTATTTGAACTTAATTTAAGAAATTATCGATCACCGATGGTTCATGCTTAGCTATTGCCTTAATTTTGGAAAGTAGCCTGAGACTTTAGAAGACCCCTATAGACGTTATCTAAAGCTATCAAAAGGTTGGGCTTGGGATAGTTTTCTAGATTTATCGGAATCAGTTGACAAAGTGTGACACGACTTAATAAAAGATGGTACAACTAACGGTCTACTTGCTTTAGCTCACTTGAGCAGCGACCACCTGTAAGTGAAGGGCGGAGATAGAGAAGATAAACGATCTTACAACTACAAAATTAATGTGGGGCAGACAAACGTTGGGTGTTGGGCATAAAATTACTTAAATCACGAGATTGACATTTTCGTTACCTAAAACATTAAGTTGTAGCTGAAAATGTGAAACTGATCACTTGTTTGTCCTATTAACAAATTGGTGAAAGTACCTGATAGGTCATTAATTTGCTTAATTCTAAATTTATTTTTTGTAATTTGTATAAAAACATCCATACATAAATGTATAGGTATAAGTTCTAGGACACATCAAAATTGTTTTTTCAGATATTTAGAGAACGAAATGGAGCTGTGGCTTCTCTCGCACAACAATTCTATTTTTGCTTGGAATTTCTTATCGTACAGCTGCAGATCATTTTTGGAATTTTACGAATGGAACAACAACTTGAAAATTTATGCATATATGCCTCAAAAGGAAATGAACCTTTTTTCTTTAAATTAAATTAAAAATAAGCAGCGACGACTTGAAATTTGTGTTGCCGTACATCCCTTGTGGGGCAAGAGCACATTAACATATGTGCGGATGCTTGCAATACCCAGAGGAATTTGAGATAAACCCACCTTTTATTACACCGATCAATTCAATCGATCAAAGTTTGCCTGTTCCTCTGTTCGTTTATGTGTCTTGTTTTGTTGTGCTCAACCTAGAAGCCGCAATTGTTGTGATATTTTGATGAAATTTCGACCCGTTTTGGCCCAAAGCGGAACGCTATTGAAAATGATTTGGATAAGACAATTTTTGCGACCACTTCTCATATAATGCTTCACTTTGAAAAGTCACTATACGAATAACTGTATTCAACGAAGTGATGTAAGTCATCTAATGCTGGACCGTGCCCCATTGTAGCGATTTTACTTATTTTAAAATACAATTTTTTAAAGTCGATTTATCTTTTATCGAAAAAATGACATTAGAGAATTTTATTTTGGAATTACAGGGAGAGTTTCGAAGCTGTCGAATGAAATATCAAGGAGCCAGCAGTACAATAAGCTCGAGGAACATGATTTCTTAGTTGCGATGCCTGCAACGTATAACATATATTTATATTTAGTGGAGTTGAGCATTTCTTGGGAATAGCGGAAATGTGCTTAAGATCTTTTTCTTCAAAAAGTGGCTTTCGAAATTATCCAGTGGACTCGAAATTCGTCAAATATTCGAAAGTCCACTTTTAGGGCCGTTCAAAATTTTGGTTTGGTCATAAATTCTGTTTTTTACATATTTTTGGCATATTTGCGTAAATAGTTAGGCGGGAGGGAGATCACTGTCAATTTCTCAGAAAAAAAACTTTTTTTCTATTCGCTCCATAGATGTTTCAAACCTTCTAGAATAAGTGAAAGCAAGTCCACTACATAAATGAAACTTTTTCCTTGAAATTTCGGCTGTTTATCTAAGCGCTCCGAAAAGATAGACGACGTTCAATGATTCTATGCTGGAAAATCCCAGCTTAATATCTTGCCAGTCGCTTTATGCTTTCTCTAATACAGTAACGGTAATACGATCTTTATCATAGCAAACCAAGTAAGGAAGTTATATTCGACGGGGCCCGAATCTCGCATACCCACCATCATGTTTTTCGCATTCTCAAAAAAGTGAAAAAAAATGAACTTAACCACTTGCACCTTTACGTGGACATGGCAGATGTTTTCCAATTTTAATGAGTAGAGTGTTTCGTAAAGAAAATGTGGAAAGTTGCAGTCTTCTAATTTTAATAATTTTCGGGTAACGAGTAAGAATCCAAAAATTTTTGTTAAAAAGGACGGAGTTGTGTTCAGCTTACTCTCCAGTGCGTGCTTCTGCTCCGGCCGATTTGGCCCATTTTCAACACCAACCTACGTGCAGAAACTTCTAATGTTTTTGCCAAATTTGGAGTCGATATCTTCATTTTTGCGACCAGGAAAACGCCAATAACACACACCCCACAGTCACTCAGACGGACAGGCGCGGCTAAATCAACTCAGAATTTTACGCTGATCAAAAATATATGTCCATTATGGGTCTCTGAAGCTTTCTTCTGGGTATTACTTGCATTTTGGAAAAATACAAAATGAGTTTAGCCCCATCTTACCGTGGTGGGTACAGTATGTGCATGCTGCTTCATCGAGGCCTTATTTAATTTTGATGTTAATTATGAATTCAGCTATAAAATTGTACCTTTTCGCAATGCGCAAAGTATAAAGCGTGCAGCAAAACCAGCACGCTTTAGCATAAAACTTTCAAGAAAAAAGAATGAAGGAAAAGTCTTAGATGGGCGAGAACACACTAATAGAAAAAATAACTATTTTTGTATAATAATGTATTCTGGTTTTTTTCATATAATAATTATTGTAATTAGCAAACATATCCACAATCCATAACAATACTCCGATCGCATTTTTCTCGGATCACAATTTTTCTAACTTCAACTATTTTCATACTTTTCCTATTCAAAGCCTTTATAATGACGTTCTCTAATGAAACACGGGGCGGTCGGATATCGTTAAGTGGATTGAAATTATATTTATTTAACAAGACGTTGGCCTTTCTTTGACACAAAATTGAAGGTTTGTTACCATTTAAATAATCGCCCATCGTACAAAATGCAAACAATATCTTGAAAATCTCTTACGCTTTGAATTCTCAGAATTGTCCAATTTTTTCCTCAGAATCGAATATGCTCAAAAAAATTAGGCGCCCGCAAAGCACATTGTCTTGAAGGTGGCTCTCGAACCTTCTCGTATACTTACTTATTACTGTATTAGTTTTCCTTTTATCCAAAAAAATTATTGCCGCATGAATATCGGAGTGGATAAGAATCGCGGCCAGCAAGTCAGTAATCGCGGATTCAAATCTCAAGTGCGATAGAGTTTGGCTTTAGATATGGTGAGTGCTCAGTCTGTAAAGTCAGCACATCTACTAGGTTGCGGCTATCACCCCCCGTTGCTGACCGTTGCTATGTTACACACAATAGTGAACATCCCCCGTGAAAAAAAAATCTAAAATCCAGCCTTTTTTAAGCTATTATAGTAGCTTCAGCCGTGCAGTGATTACTTCTTTCCTTCTATTTTTTTTAAATTCAAATTTGGACCAGTTATACCTCGTGCTAGAGATCCACTTAATTGAAACATGCGATAATGACTTTTAAAAAGGAAATTTTCTATAATACACATACATGCCTTATATAACCTCTTCCTACATTATTTTATTCCATTACCTTAATTTCTACGCTCAACGCCAAAAATTATGAAAACAAAAATGACGTGTTGATATAATCCCTTAATGGAGTTCTTGCTGGTTTTTCATTAGTTTTTCAGCAATAACTACAATTAAATATAGGTTCAGGGCTTACCGATTAACCGCTTTATTCTGAACACAACTACTGAGACACCGTTATCCATCCGCCTTTGCCCAACAACGGAAAAACCCGTTTTTGTTATCTTTTAATACGTTTTTGGTATTCTGGCGTTTAACCATAAATTTCAAGGTTACGAAAAAATGACACATTTGTCCTCTACTCTTAAGCAGGTCGCTAAGTGTTATTGTAATAGTCGTGCTTAGTGTAATGAGATAGGGAAAAATTTTTTAAAATTTGAAAGAAATCGTAAGTAAAAAAATGATATCCGACTACGATCGCATCTTTTGCTTCTATCCCCGTTGTTCTAAAAAACACTCAAAAAAAGGGAAAAACTGAATGTTTATATTTTATAATGTTGGGTGGGTGGGGCTGAGTTTTTCTATTTTTGTAACAGGTACGTTTGCAATACCAATTAACAGACAGATTGACAGACGGACTGCCAAACATGAACTTTAATATTAAACAATAAGATTGTAGACAATGTAGTACCTCTGAAGTTTTTTCTGGGTGCTGCACACTAAGAAGGCGGGCCGATTGTTTTCATTTTTCTACAGCCACTGCAAGACCACGCGTTGCGTATAAACGTAGATTGTTATCTTTATGCCGATTGTGGTTTACAAGTAACGAGTGAAAAATCAAAATCTTTTATTTTTGATAACAAAGGTGTTCTTAGGTTATATTGTATTATGGGCGTATCCTTTGATCGAATTGGGCCAATTTCAATAGCATCTTGTGTGCCAGGAGTTCCAATGTCTCTGGCAAATTTGAAGGCGATGGACTAATTTTTGCGACCAGTAGAATGTTTATCACAGGCATTACACGGATAGACAGATGAACTTAAATAGGTATAGATTTTGATGCTAACCAAGAATATATTGTATATGGCTTCGTAAACTCCCTTTTGAGTGTTGCGAACATGTTGATAAATATGATATGCGGTCTTTTGGTGATGGGAAGAAAAGAACTAAGGTAAAAAAAAGGTAAGGTGCATGAATTGCTGACCATTGCCTAATTAAAAACGCACCTAAGAATGTTTCTCTGTTCATTTGTCCTTACGTACGTCTCTCCAATTATGTGCGGTATAGCAAACATGCTCCCTTTCGCAAAAATTAAGATATCATCTGTAAATTTTCAAAAAAAAAAAATTTAAATGGACAAGCTTGCAATGTACCATAAAACCAGAACACTTTTGCTTTCCGCGTTTTCTGCTCACTACTCATAACCCACAGGACATACACGATATAAATTTCCGCATTCATTCTACGAAAATAGAAAAAATGTGCCAGGTCCATGCATTATAGCAGCATATGCAAACTTGTTTGTTTCCTATTTGCTTAGTCTTTTTTGGGATAACAGTGATGGGTATAAAAGATTCGTTTACAGCCGAATATGATTTTCTTACTTGTTCGCACTGCAATTTGCTATTTTCATAAACCTCTTGTCATTACCTTGTGTTAACGTAGAATTGATATTGAAAGGTTTTGTTGTCACATCCTTTTGCTTCGGAATACTCAATCTGAGACAAAATGACGAAAGCGATGACCAGCAAACCGAATCACTATTGTCAAGTGGGGCAGAAAATCTCCAAAGTTCAGTGAGCGCGAAAACGGAGCAAGAGACTTTTGAAACGAGTTATATAAAGTGAACTGAGTTGTTGGGTAAAAACAGCCCCCAAATGACTTCTTAGTTGTAATAGAAAGTTAAACAAACCTCGCATTTTTCTATGCTTCTTTTACTTTGATGTACGACCAGAGCGCAACTCAACTATTATGTAGAGCTGTTATCTATTTAATTATCTGAATTATTTATTTATTGCGAAATGTTTTTATATTTTTCTAGGTACGCTGTCATAACTCCATTTTAATTGCAAAACTCTTTCCACAGACAAGCATAAAACTTTCCCTTTCACGAATCCATTAAAAGTCATTAAAGTCAACAGAGTGTCCAAAGACTGAATTGAGCACAACATGGCGCATGACTAAACAATTCATTTAATAAAAATTAAGTTTAGAAAAGCTTCGAAACAGTTTTTAAGAACACAACTGTACGAAGTAGCGATAAGGTCGGAAAATTTTCAAATTGTAATAAGTGGAAATATTATAAGCGGGCAAGGACGATCTTTAAATACCCTTCACCACTTCGCCTAATACATTTATTCATTTTTTTTCTTGATAACACATTAGCACTTACACATGTTGTTTCTATGTAAAGGCGTACATTCTATGAAAGCCTTTATGTATGGGAGTGGCCCTGAACACCTGAACTGATGTGCCCCAAATTTAGCAAATTTAGCAAAATTTTTTTTAAAGATTTCATCTTCGATTTTCTTGTGTATAAACGCTTACATTTCATGAGAATGATTATGTAGAGTGTCCAGTAGGTCAACACAGTTGACCGATATGATCCAAATACGCTACCGTTCATTTTCACATCAAGTGGGTATTCGGAAATAGGACTATTTGTTACAAATATGATGCAGTTAAGTTTTATATTAATTTTTTTTTTTTTTCGTATTCTCGGCCATGAACTATTTTGCCACATGCAGGCTTAGTTATCGTCAGGAAGGTTTTGGGAAATGGGTTTAAAAACATTTCCCCATTCGATTGGGGCGATTTTATTGAGAAATTTTGAAAACTTCATTTTCTTTTTATATAACGGCTTTTCAAAATAAGGCATTTTATTCGAATCTCATCCCTCCTATATCAACCATCTCGGACGAGGTTTGAACGAAAACAATACATACAAAAAGACATCAAACAGACAGCCAGAAAATTGGGCAAACAAATTTAGACAGATAGATATTAAAACGTGGTGGGTACATCTTGAGCCCCACTTTACTCACATATGTCCACACCGACTTAATACACCCTACCAAAAGTGTTGCAGAGTATAAACACCGTATCTATAGATATATATGTATATTGTGCGTTGTTTGACAAAATTTATTACAAATGAAATTTATTGATTGCATCACTAACTTCTATCATGAAACCCGATTCGTATAATTCGTACAATTTATCGCATTGGTCCGCAATTATTCCCGCCATCAAGCAAATTCTTTAGTTGTTGGATATTATACAAATACAACAACTGGGGAACCAAAATGTGTCTGTGTACAAGTTTTGACCGTTCCCCTGCAAAGCAATTAAACGTTTCTGTACAAATTTCTGCTCACAACGTGAATTATAATTATTTGGTAATTGGCAGAGGTTAGAGCAAGTGTTGGATCTAAGAGAAAAGAGTAGAGATATGTTTATAACTAAGGCATATATGCGGCATTCAGCATGCGGCATGCGGCATGCGGCATGCGTCACGCATAAGGAATACATACGCGCACAATTCTGCTTTGACCATTTGTCGTGCTGTACTGGCTTCGTTAACTACAAACATCCAATTACCTTAAACGATCCCAAAAAAAAAAAAAAAAATAATAAAATTGTTGTGGATTTAAAACTCTCTGGCGAGCTTATTAATTAAAAGTGAGCAAGCTGGATACCTTTGCTATTGAGAGCTGCTTGCGGAGTTATAAATCGCGATGTCGTCTGACATAGCGAGGTTTGTCCTGGGCTCTGACGTTTAGCGCGAGTTTTAGTGCTTCTATCTACACCCATAATATCTAAGAAATCCATATTTGAAGAGACATCATGGGTCAACCTGTGAGAATTGTTTTCCTTAAGATTATCAATAATTAAATGCGAGTCAACTTTGATTTCCGTCGGGGAAGTTTTACTTAGATCCCGAACGATGCGTTTCAGCCATGAAGCACGATTATTAGGCGTCGTCTTGCCGTTATTATCAAAGGTAGCCACTTGATTCTTTTTAATACTCAGTCTTTGGCCGGCAGATGTATATAGGAGGTAACTAAAAATTGTATGCAATTTTTCAAATGCATTTAACTTAAATTTGGATATCGTTTAATATCGTTTAATGATTCGCTTACGTTGGTCCCTCCGTTGTTGATGTGCTTGGCAAAGGCGATGGATCGTCATTGTAATTCCTCATATTATCTCCGCTTGCGAAGGGAGACATCTCGTAATTATATCCATTGAAAGTTTGTCCATTACCATTAGGATTTCTTTGAGAAAAAATATAAGCCGGATCGTAAAAGACAGGCGTATTATGCCACGCTACTGCCGCGAAGTCATCCCACGTTTCGTCAACAAGCAAATTTTTTGCTTCGTAACCCCATTTTTGTACGAGATGTTTAATTAAAAGTCTGAGGTGAAAAATAAAAATTAACTACGAAACTGTTAACCGCAACTACATGAACGCATACATAATAAACGAAAATAAAAGCAAACGTAAATATGCTTATACCGGTCAAACCTTTGATTTCATGAAACGCCATCCATCACCATATAGATAATAAAAAAATCCGACAATAATAAAATTGTAAACCATTCGTGTCACGTGTAAGTTGGATTTACGTTTTAGTGTTTCTTTACACATACGCATACACAACACGTATGCTTATATGGGCATGGATGAATATGTGAACATGGCTTTGTAATTTCTTTTTTTCTTCTTCTTTTAATTAAGCAATTATTTGTTTTAAATCAACTATTAAAGCATTCAGTGTCGCAATTTTGCATGATTTAAATCGCGCCAAAGCGAGTTCAAGTTTCGGCGGAGAGAGAACGCAAAATACCGATCTTATATGGCCAAAAATAAATAGGAATGAGTAGCCGAGTAAGCAAAGGATTTACGACTAACAGTTCAATGGTCGCAAGCATATGATTTAAGTTATCCGGCAGCCTTAACATCCACACTTTGTAAATGTAGTTACAATATAGACAATAAAGAAATAAAAAAAAAAAAAATAGAAAACTTATAGGAAAGCGCAGAACGAAGTAAAAAGCTTAGAAAGCAAAGCCGAGGTGTTAAGTTGGAGAAAGGCGTCGTAATTCGCTAAGATTTTCAACTGAAACTATTAACTTAATTGATTGATTAGTAAAAGGCTTCGATCTCTTAAATAACAAGCCCAGTTATGTAAATTTCATCACTCAATTGTCCAAATTTACGATTTACCAAATTAAGACATTTTAGTGATGAGCTATTTTTTTATTAATTTGTCTTCACTGAGGCGTAGCTAACATTCATCTTAAGATGTACGTAGCTGTCTTACTTGCTCTTGAAGTTGTTCTGTTCTTACATCTGACTACATGAAGCCAACTCATGCGCGTTTATCATATAACGTAAAAAGGGGCAAACCGGATCGCTGATTAAAAGTGCAAGTGGATGGATTTTAAAGGCAGATGGAGCAGTCAAAGTTTGCACATAAGAAAGGTTAAGAAATCAACGTGCAATTGTGAAGACTGTATTATTAAAAGTTGCAATGCAAGTCTCACTTGCATTCAGCGTAACAAGAAATGTCTTCAAAATAGTGGAGTCAAGTACATTCCACTTAAAATCCACACAGTACATCTTCTCTATTTAAATCAATATCTTGCCACCCATTGTATTGCTAAATATATCTAATGCATATAAAGACGTATCGTGTAAATATTATAGGATATGTAGCTTATCAGCAGAAATAATCTAATTGCCATGTCCGTCTCTCGGGTTAGCTGTGACCAGGTCTGTGTACGTGACGTATGAAGATTCAAAATGGAGATTCACATGGTTTAGAAGAACGGCTTTTGGTTCAATTGTTTCTTCTTTCGCTCTCATTGCTATTAATTTGAAAATCAATCAATCCGCTGCGATCCAAGAATCCGCCCCTCATTAGACACTTTTTCTTTTTTCAAATCTCTAAGTTAAGCGAAATTTTATATAAATAAATAAAATGAAACAGGTAAACAGGTATGGTTTCATATTCTAAATCGAGCTTGGATTTTACCGACAAGCACCACTTTTAATATACTTTCATCGATAATTTGCCTTGACCTGCAGCAGATACAACTGACGATGGAAGAGTTCGCTTTAAAGCTCACTTTAGTTTAGAAAAGTTAAAATACTATTTCGTACCTTAAACCGTTATGTTATGAGATTAAAGAAAAAAAAGCAATTTGAAGAAAACGAGTTGTTCCTTCATCTCAATGCTGGTGCTTATTAAATTGTTTTTATTTGCAAAATTAGAAAGAAAAGCATTTAGTAAGCGTTACGTATGGTACGCATAGTTTTTTTTTTTAACTTCTGACCACTACCTTTCGAATATCTTTTATATGGTTTTTGTAAAATTTTATTTAACTCGTTTCTTATAAGTCTTTAAATAAATAACAAAATGTTAAGCTTAATCTTTGTGAAAACTTTAAAAACACATATACAACAAATTAGTTGAACATCACTATCTTTGTTTCTTTATGCTGTTTGTATTCAACTAACAAGTCAAGTTTAGTGGGTCAAGGTAAAAACAATGTCGCGTCTCGCTAATATTGACTGTAGGGAAATAATTTTAAATATGCGCTACATTTACGGTTTTACCCAAACAAAAAAAAAAAAAAAAAACTCAAAAAGTATAACTCTTTTGAAAATCGGCTGACTTTGAACGAATACGCCCACCAAAGCCGGCAGTTCGAAATACCGCGATCATCTAAGCCCTCTTGACTTATATTAACACAGAAATCTTACAAACGGTAAAAAAAAGCCGCATCTCGCTTATCCTTTAGCTAAGTCTTGAATACGCTGAGAGCGGGTTTCGAAAATTTGTAGCAGTAATTTCAAGAGTTAAAAAAAGCTTTTATCAATTTTTGGAGAGCTGTCACGAAAGTTAACAGCGATCGGCGGTCGACGGTCGACATGTTCAATTTATTTGCGTCAATATCCTCTCACCGATATTCCACAAATATTTTATTATACTTTTATTCTAAAAAGTAAACGAAAGTCATTTTTAATAAGCAACAAACGTAATGATAAGTTTGACGCGCCTTTTGTACTCTAGCAGCGAGCGCACACATAATAACGGATAATAATCGCAGAAGTAACAAATCATTATCATTTTCAAAACAAATTGTGGAATTTCATCGTCGACGGTTATGTATTTACTTTGTATGCAAATGCGCTGTGCTTCGGGCTAAAGCCGAAATTTATGATTTAACAACTGGCTTTTTGACAACACTCTAAGCAGACAGACATCGTCAAAATGAATGCGTTATTAGCATTTTTAGTATGCACGCATGTTTCTGTCTTGTCTGACTTCCCATTTGCTTTTGCATGAGCTATATGCGTGTGGGAACTAAAGGCGAAAGCAATTTAATTTATCACTATTTTCGAGTTAACAACTGATTTTATTGTATATTACGGTTAGACAGGTAGATATTTTTTTCGACGACAAGTTTAACGTTATGAAAGCCATTGCCATTGCGTAATGAAAACGAATAAAAAATTAATAAATGCGACCTTAAATTTGTAGAAAATTTTTCCAAAAAAAAATCTCTTTTAAAATTCTCTATAAATTCCAACATATTTTTCTTATCATCGTAAATAACGTGTTGCTGTTGGCTTTACGCAAGCTCTGTTCGCTCTGTTACTTTATATCGCTACACTTCACACTTTAACATATAAAAATCAAATCGATATAACGCATATATAGCTTTCGGAATTCTCAGCACTAACAAATGCGTTTCTAATACTAATGGATATTAATGTATAAATATTTATGCGTATTTCATAAATCGAGAATGTCCAGTTAGACCGGTGTGCCCCACTAAGGCGATTGCGAAGCATTAGTCATTAAGTCGCACTCATTATGTATTTGCTTTTTGTAGAGCACGAGTGGATGAGGTCTTCGAATATTGAGACCCTAGCACATATCATGTACGGGGAATGCTTCGCAAGCCTTTGCAGTTAAACAGTTAAAAGTCACTATAAAGAGCTCCACATTTTCTAATACTGTTGTCGAGAGTTGCGTATCGATATTTATTTCGATATTTCATTCATTCAAGTTTTCACTTGACAAACTATACAATTTGTGGCGAATTACCCAGTCGAGGCAATCTACCATCGACTACAGTTTGAACACATTCTCACAGTAGGCGATAAAGGTAATTAAGGTTGAGAACTTTGCGTATTGTAACACTTTCGAAAACATATGGGGGGTAATACAACAGCGGACGCTACCCAACTTCCAACTACGTGTTTATTGGCATGGTTTTAAACACTTCCGGAGAAAGTCAAATCTGGTCGGGAATGAATTGAATTGCCGTACAGTTTCAGCTTGAATTTGATGTCTAGTAATTTCCATAATTCTCGATATGACCTTTTTATTTACTTACTAATCCGCATCCGCGAAATTCTTTTCCACGAATTGCGTTTTGTCAATAATTCAGTTAATGTGATAATAATAATAATAATAATAATAATAAGAAGAAGAAGTACAAGAAACCTTTGACTGGCTAAATGGATTATTTACTGACCTTAACTGCTTGCTCATTTCTGATACTGTGAAAATGACTAACTAGAAAGCATTAATATCACGGTCATGGTATCTTTTCAAGTGCAATCGCTCCTATCCGCCTAAGGAGAAATTGAACGTGCGTCCTGTTGAAAACCTTTAAGGCACCTTATGATAATAGGATAGAATTCAATTAAGCGAACGATTACGCGGCCTTTTCAAAAATCATCAAATGTTTTCTAAACATTTTCTGATGTATTTTGAATAAAAAATAAAAATATTTCCTGTCCCCCCCGATAGGTAACTTGAAGCATATGTTAGCGTTCTTATGAGTTTTTAATGTATTACTCGGACATGTTTTGTCATGCGAAAAATACTTTCGCCAGAACATTATAATGCATACGCAACTTACATTGGATAGTTATCTATATGTTCGCAATAGGTTTTACCCGGTCGAGCGCATGATGGTGTTTGGCCCGGTGGTGCTGGCAGGAAACGGCAGGGTGGAGCACCATATAATCCACAAGATGGCGATGATGTCGCTGTACTTACTGCAAACGAAATGAATCCTAATATCTAAGAATTATATACGAAATTAAATTGATTAGACTTCAAATAGATAATCCGCTTATAGGTAAATACTTGCCACATATATTAAACAAAAGTCAATATAACTACGAATAAAACGAATAATACTCTTCATGGCTTCACGTTTGTTCAAAACAACTGCTGTGTAACTATAAAAAAAGACAAAATTTGTAGAAAATTTTATAAAAAAAAACACTCTTGCAATATTAATTCATTTCTCTTATGTTTAAAGTGATGTGCGCACTCCTTCTTTACGTGCACATGTCTCGCATGTTCACATCAATGTGCCCAATGAACCCAATGCTCAATCAAAGCTCTTTTACCTGTCATTTCTATAGCGCATGCATGCAATAGATTGGTTTGAATTCGTCGACCCACAAACTGAACAGTGAAAGTAAACGTCTCTTATCATGTGTCAATCTATCCCTTTACAAATTAACATTTATTTCGACACAATGGCATATAATAAATGTTATAAATCTGTGTAGGTGTATTAATAAAAAATTTCACACATAATAAAAACAAAATGTTTATTCTTTTTACTACGGCATTCAAAATTTCAAAAAAAAAAGAAAAGCGAAACAGATAGCGTTTGAAATAAATAGATGGGTAAAGTAGTCACCGCCCCTTTTGCGATTGTAATGAACCGCATTTATGTGCACATTATTCATTCATCAAATTATTGAATGCAATGCAATGTTACACTTAAAACTGCCCCTTCGACAAGACAACGTATATATTTAGCGGCAAAAATGACTGGTTTACTAGCATTGGCACTTCGTTTGTCACATTCCAAAATATGCATTAGAGTCTACTACTTAAAGAAATTATATTAATTGTATAATAACTTGAAAAAACGATGTCCGTCTTTGCGTCGCAAAAATTTCCAACCTCCCAACGTTTATTCTATTTGTTGCTCACCGATTTCGTTCGATAATGAACACCATTCGCTGACTATTGCCAAGAAAATCGATAATAACCTTAAAAAACACAGATTCCCTCTTCTTTTCTCTTTTTCATCTTCTTTACTTTACTAACAATTCTTCTTCTTGCCTCTCCTACATTTCGACTTATATAGAGGACATATACCTTGAGCGGTTGATCAGGCCGCGAGAAGACAAAAATTGTTTTATAAATTGTCTTTATTAAGATTATTGTGATTTATCATAAAACTAAAATCTGATCGATAAACAAGCTATGAAATTGTTTTACAAGTAAGTGTACCTGCTTGAAATGTTTGGCATCCATATATCGTTCAAAGGTGCATAAAATCATTTTGTTTATTTATTACGTGCACTTAAAGCATACACCAACAAGTCGTCATATTTATGGCCAGAACTATTATTTAAGCTTCGATGAGACATAACGACGGCATTCCGCCACTTGTCATCAAAGCAATAAATAATACATCAGTTTTTGCTCACGATCGTTTAATGCAAATGCTATTAACTGATTGATACAAAATATAAAAGACACTGACATAAGACGACCGAGTGAGTACCCAACTGAAACGATATCTCAACGAGTAACTATATAATACGTCCGTAGACGATAAAATGCTGCATATTAGAACATTTTTGTGTAAAAAGTTGATCAAAATGCGCGTGCACCCTTCCGTTCCAATTTCATTTCTTTTATTACTCAAATTATTTACGACTTCTATAAGGAAACGTCTCATGGAAAGCTCATGGAAAGCCGAACTTTTCGCTTGAATTACATGAATTTTAATCATTCAGTTTCCGTTACTTTTTAGATAAACAGATGCAGATGCAGTTGAACTGGAATATTTTACATAGATATGTAATTTCCTATTGTTTCGATTTGTTTTTCTTTGTTTTTTTGTTTTTTTCGGCACTGCAATGCATTGAACTTTACTGCAACAATGATACTTTCTCTGTTCATTTTACATTAAACCTGTTTTCACAGTGTTCGATTGCGATTAAACTACATTTTGATTTTATTATTGTTGTTGTTGTAGCTGTTGTTGCTGTTACTGCTGCTGTTACCTTCACAAATTTCCTGGTGTTTTGGGAATCTTTTTGAATTTTCCCCATGACTCACCATTCACCTATCGGAGTATTTTACAATTTAAACTATTTTAGTAGCACTGACTACAGCTTTTGATGTTCGCATCATTTTTAAGGAGTTTTTTCTTTTTTTTTTTTTTATACATTATAGGTATTTTGTTTTATTTATTTATTTCTCACTTATTCTTTATTATTTTGAAATAATTTTTGAGATTTTTTCACACAGCAAAAGACAAAAGTTAATTCCTACACGGCGTGAGCGATTTTAATGTAAAATAAAAATTGTGATTAGAAACTAAGCGATTGTTGCATTTAGTTAAATTTCATTCATGCAAAGTTTAAATTTGAATTTATTAAACGATGTAGTTAAGAAACATTGACGTCTCTAGATCACATATATTCGCTATTATTGTATGTTTCTAATATTTATTCTACATTTTTTTTTTTTGCAAATGCCTTAATTATCTAAACAAGAGATTTGATAAAGTCTTGTAAATATATGCTTACATGCATAGCTATAGACGTATAGAAATGTACGTCTATATATATGTAAGCATATGTAAATGCTTGTGTGCAATTTCAAATTGAATGTCAATGCAAACACGTAACCGGATACACAATATATGTATGTAAAATTTGTAGCAAATAAATAAAACAAAGGCACTAAAAATTATTGCAAAAAAAAAAAAAAAAAAAAACGAAACAATAAAAACTACATTAATAAATAAAATTAGAGCAGGAAAATTTTAATGTATATATTAGGTGTAACAACTAATAATGCGGATTTTTATATCTGCCACCTAGCACCAAAGGATTTGTAATATTCACAAAGTGCACACCACGTATGAACACATGAAAGCGGAATTTTTATTTAAAAAATACGCGTTCATTGCATATAAAAAGCAAAAAAAAAAAATTTCATTCGAAGTAGTACTTATCGTTAGCTATACAATTTTCCCAGCTATCTGACTATTTGCAGACGCCACGCCAAAAAAGCTGTTACTGAGCATTTCGTAGGAAATGAAGCGCTGCTCAGCGAGTACGCTTCCCAAACATACGATTGTGAGGAAGACTTTCGCTGGACTGATGGACTAAAGTCGCGGAAGAAAATAATCTTTTGTTGCCTTCTTTTAACGCTTTGGCTCGTTTTTTGTAGCATTTGATATGATGAACCATTTCATGAGACTTTAATACCTAATAACAGATCACACTTTTCTGGTTCCACTAAACACAGGATATCATAGTATCTACCCCTGGAATTCCTAAAATACTAGCACTTTTTTGATGAGTCTGATCTAGGAACAAACAATTCTACTTTAAACGTAAAAAACCGTAATTTATAGCTCAACACTAGAACTACCGTGTACGCCATTTTGATTGTTTTCAATATTCAAGCTCCAAGGAAATGTTTATTAAGAACCATCATCTTCTGAAATTTGTATTGACTTTTAATGATATGAGAAGACCTTTAAATATTTTCAATTAATTTCGACCTATCTGATCTACTTTTCTGGAAGTACCGGTGGCTTTACAACTATTTTGTGTGTTTGTGGCCTACGTTATCTAATATAACATGTATTGGTAAGACAGGCATCTTATAGTTATAACTGTAAAAAGAAAATGCGAGCAAATACCATTTCAGTTCAGCAAATTACGTTAGATAGGACAACAAAAAGTGATGGTATCACAAAGTATTCACTAAACGTAGAACGATGAAAAAAGTCAACTATTTAATCATTAATTGTAGAAGTATAAGCGAACTGACCGATTGTTTCAATTTCTTCCTCGTTGTGGGCCTGCATGTATGTGGCAATTCAATTCCTACAAGCAAAGGGAGTCGAGTCGATACAATCTCTTTTGGCAGAAATAGGCAGATAAATAGTATGCAAAACCTGGTTAGTTGTAGTTGGAAATCGAAGAAAGATGATTTAAAACCTGGCCAGAGCCAGCCATTATTTCACAGCCCGAATGGTTCCGGTAAATCTGTTGACCGGATAGTGTTGACAGTGGTGTGGATGTTGCCTTAAAGCAAGTATAGCTTTCTTATTCATTTCCTCGTAGATGCAGTCCTATGCACATTTTGATAAAAATGACTTGAACTGAAGGTTATTTTCTTGCATAGAGATAAACCTTTTAAAACTTAGATACGACATGTAATCACAATGTATGTCGGTTGTTGGTTTGATTTGCTAAGCTCTAAACATAAATAATCGTATTATCTACTGTAGCCTGCCACAACGCTTTTTCCATTGACATCATGCATCACCATGAAGAGACGGAAACAAACGTGTTTTTGTTAGCTCTTCTACTAACAAAGCTTTTTAACATTCAAGTGACAACAATTGCTGGGAATAGGTAATCGTAGGACGACTTATGGTGCCGCCACATTACCGTCTCGCAACATTTGAATTTGTTCTTTTTTCGGCATTCCTTTGACATTGTTTTCATTATCTTGGTGTTTAAGCTTATCGCCGGTAAATTAAGGATTTCGCATTGGAAGGGAAGAAACCTCGTTTCTCTTACTATTTGTTTTATTTGAGATTATTCTTCAATTTTTGTTCCTTTTTTTGTTGCTCTTTTACAATATGTTAGGGTCCGGTTTACACTTTGTAGGCAAAATTGATGATCGTTTAAATGAACAAATGTACACTGAACGAACATCTCCAAACTAATTGAATATGCACTTAAGATCGTATGAATTTTAATAAAAGCACAAAATGTCACACACAAGTCTAAGACTAGCTGAAGAAGTGCTATCAACTATTGGAGAGCATCGATAGAGAGGGTTATGTCTAGCATCCACAGTAATCGACGTGTTAAGGATGAATTTTTAAAGAGTTGCTTTTTGTCAAAATTTATTTCTTGAAAGCAAGTTAGGATTGAAGACACAATCGCCTGACATTTACTATCAATTTATGGATCCACGGCTAAAATGCTGACGTCAAGAGTAAGTTTAGTACAAGTCGAAACAACATCTAACTAAACTATTAACATTATTGGTAAAACGGTAAAAAGACGGAAGGAAGCCGCTGTCCATTAACACTGCGCCTGTCAGCAAACAGTATTCAAAGTACTCCTTGTTTTAGTTAACAGGTTAGATGAAGTTATGAATTCATCTATGAAGCAAAGAACATATTACTGATCAAGGCAGTTAAAGTATTTCATGAAAGTCCGTCAATGACGAATAAGCCATAAACGTATTTCTTGTGTTAACATTCCTGCGCAGTAAAGCTTGTTTTTATGTGAATGAAAAAAACAAAAAAATGCAACATTTTGAACGTTCAAAGTTAACAGTCGGTCGCACTGTTGATTTGCTCTGTAAACGCAAACAATTTACTAATGTATATATATGAGCATGTGCCCCCATAAAATTTTCAATGCTTGTTGTGGCAATGTGCTGGCCTGTATTGTGGTTTTTTTTTTTTTTTTTTTTTTTTTGTTATGATCCACTTGTAGCACAGCAAAAAAGAAATATATCTATGCGTAATTTATCTGAGGGTATTGTTAAACACAAACAAAAGAGCGAAAACGAGAGTAAACGCAAACACCTCTATGCCGGACCCAACTCTTAGATCATGCGCTTAATTAATCAATCACTTCGACATGTGCGGGGTTGTTCCAATTTTATGACAACTCTTAATTGAAATAATAATAAGCAATGAAATGCATAGAAATGTATGAAAAAAAAAAAAAAAAACAAACAACAGAAAACGCAAGAAAAACGAAAAGTCTATAATCGCCTCAAAACGAATTGTGATCACTCAACTGAACCAAAGGTATTCGTTTCAGTCGCAAATGAATCAATGACTGTAAGTGAACCGTAAACTGAAACTTAGCTACAAGTTTTCGTTTTGTAACGCTTTATGCAAACGGTACCAGAAATATTTCCATTAAGTAATTTTCTGTAGTTTTCCCTACATTTTTTTTGATCTTAAAATAAATAATTCCATTGATTTAAGTTTCCATGCAATTTTAATAAGGTATTGAAAGAATTATCCGGTTTCTCCAAAAGTGATTCTTTTTTTCAAGCATTGAAATGAGAAAACATGACAGAGACCAATAATTGAGGAATAGTATTGTAATCCACCTTAAAAACTCATAACCGACAATTTTTGTTAGGTGTTGAAGTTATTGAAATTATGATCGCCCGAGACTCATTCCTATTCCCAGAACGAACAACTAAGTTGGCTATGATGGTTTGATCAATCGACTCCGATAACCGCATAGAAATGATCAGCATAATCGTGAATTTTGATTCGGAGTTATTGACATGCTTCTTAAGTGTTTGCATCTGCGCACTTCCCCGCGCACCTTTCACAAGATCGTTGCTTACGGTTATGTTCTCTATATTGATTGTAATGAGTGCGGTTTCAATGAATGATTTACATCACCTACTCTAACACTCTTTTAGATTTTTTGGAGAAAATAGCGTTATATATCCAAATATATCGCCTAAAACATCGGTCAAAAGATGTCGAGCCATTTAATAAACAAATACTAATATAAAGCATTGTTAGCAGCCCGTCGTATGTATCTGCAATGGCTTGAAACTAATGTTCTGTTCCTTTCTTTTTTACTTTATATATATACTTTGTTGAAGTATAAATAGTAGCGACGGCCGTGGAGAGCACAAGGTTGGTTTTCTTCAATAATTTCAGTCTTTTTTCTTAATCGATGCAATCTTTTTGTAACTCCTCTAGAGTACATGCTCCGAATATCATACTTAAAATATACAAATTCTTAACAGATTCTGCTCTGAATATTTTTTTCTATGCATTGTAAACACCGAGGCTATCTACGACGTAAACAGCTCCTGCAGATGAAGTACTTGTCGTACTGTGAGGTAATTGGGTACAAACACTAACTAAGACTGTAATAACTTAAGGAAAAGAGAAATATTTTTTTCATAAACCCTTTAAATGAATGTTAATTACAGCATTGGCAAACACGGTTACGAACAAGAATTTCATATTTTTTACATTTTTATAATAGGTGTGGTCTAATAATAACAAATAAGTGAAAAATTTCATTCATTTAATGACGATTTCTTTTTGCCCTTAGCTTGTGCAAGATAGAGAGCAAAGATGCAATATGTGACCATATTTATGTTAGGCATGATAACACTTTGTAAGTAATTGGATGGGAAAATAAAAAGCATATTCAGTCATATTACTCGGCTAATATGGTTCTCTAATGATTTCGGGCAGGGCTGCTGAGAGATGAAATGGATAATAGTTAAATTTGAGACCAAACATTAGATGGTGCTGCGAGATCGCTCGAATTGGGTTTAAATTGATGCTATTGTTAATCAAAAATAGATATAGTTTATGCTAAATTTTCTGCTAAGTCTTCTGCTAAATCTTTCTTGTGCTTACAAACGGAGTACAAATACCGCCTTCGTTTGTGTAACACTTTTTCCATGAAATAACCGATTACAATATTCTTTCGTATCAACGGATATATGTATCTATTTGATAATCATTATTACTCTAAGCAGCGATATCACCATACATACCGAAGCAAACTACACACGTAGATCCGTTTATTTTTGCAAGAAACTGTCATCAGAAATTTGTTATGTACGGCTTTCATGACTGTTGAAACGTTAGTGCCTTTTGGTAATTTTCCTTTTGTTTTCTCATTAAAAAAGAGCGACTTACGGTTAGCGAAAATAAAAAAAAAAAAACATTTCTTCTTCAATTTGTTCTCACATGCAGTACATATACGTTTGTTGATTTGTCCGTTCATCCGTTGGCAATTTTTTATTCTCATCCTCGATAGCTTAAAAAATTTGGAACGAAAATGAAAATGTATAGAATTAATTAGAAATCAAATTTTGTTCAAAGAATAAAGTGCGCAGTGTACGAATATTGAAATTCGTAGTTGAACAGATATCGATTTCAAATTAAATACATTGTGATAATCGCATCCGTAGTCAAGTCAAATTCCACTGTTAAAACAAATAAGAACTATTTTACGTGGATTGAGACCATTTGTTAAACATCTGCCCCCGATTATAACGGTTAATTCGCTCCGTTCTATATCGAAATCGTGTTATACGAAAATTTTTTACTTAAACTAAAATACCACATATAGGATAAGATAATTTAATCTTACGATGTTAAACATCGATCCAACACATACTTCATGCACAGTGAAATGTTGCTTGGAGCAGAGTACTATAGATGTGCTTGGAATGGCCATCTCAATCACCGGGTTTCAATATCATTGAAGACTTACGAAATGATGTCGATCAGCATATTGATAAAATAGACGCAAAATTGTGTGCACAAGTGGACCCATGGACTGATTTCGCTGACTTAAGCGAGCCTTTGAAAACTTCTTTATTTTTCCTATTTAGCTTACGCTTTAACATACGAAGATAGGGACATCGATTTCATTACTCATGCTGATCAAACGTATACATGCATACATATGTATGTACTTCGTGAGATTTTCATTGCGTATTACTATGCATTGCAAATATTATAATATGGCTACTGCGTGATAGTAAAATGCAAGTGAACATAAATCAAACAACAACCGAGCATCAACTGCATCTTTTACCAATGCCGATAATGAAATGGTGTTTAACTGACCAATCTTACAGATAAAGATACAAATCATCTTTTAGTACATTGTATGACTAACAAAAAGTCCAGAAGTCTGTACGAAAAGGAGAAATTTACTCCACGTTTCAATTTTACTAACCGTGAATGGTGGATGCATCAAATCATTTGCTCTTAGAATATTGAAGAAAGACTTACGTCGTTTTATACAGCAAAAATACTTCCTAGTTATCCCTTAGATAAAAACGCAATCACACCTTTCAAGGACTTAAGTTTATATATCGATATTTCGAACTATATATTGACATTTTCGGATTAGATTTGGTTTTTGTAAAAACGTGTTTTCGGCTAGTGTTGCGCAGTCCAATTATGGATGCAAGGGAAGGGAAAAACTTGAAATTATTTTTTATCAAAATTTAACGCCCAGGAAAGAAATAAAGAATTTTTGTATCCATCTTAGAAGAATGGAAGTGCGCATTAGAGCTTCTGTGAAAGTTGTAAAATAGTCTTTTAAAGTTCAACGATTGCCCTTTCGCGTTTAGCCTGTTGTATGCGATTCACGAAATTCACGGTCGAAAAAATTGGTATAGAAAGTTGAAACGTGATGGATGCCATCCTAATTGATGGCGTCTAATCAAGTTTGGAAATGAGCGTCCTTTACCTTCCTGGGGTTAGTTAGTTGGATCGATCAACGGACATGCTCCTGTTAAGTAAAACTGTTTTTCAATTCTACCCTATTGGTTGGAATGTGTGTGCTTAAGAGTTTGAAATATTCATCGTAATGCAAGTATAAATTTCTCACTCCTTTACTGCAGAATATTTGCATTATATTTAAAAAAGCAAAACGTTCCATATGCCTTGGTATACAATGAAATCAAGCGAAGAAGCGTATTCTCCGAGAAGGTCCAAGAATCGTGTTGTTTACCACAGTGTGTTGAAGCTTGCACTACTATGATGATGGAAATTAAACTGTTATTTAATTTTTCCGTTCTCTTTGCACAAATAGGAAGTTGTCGGTTAATCAGATTCGTTTTTAGATCGGGCAAAGTCCAAGTAAGATTCATTTTATTCAGAATTATTTGAATTTCTTGGACGTTTGCTTTTTATCCAACTTTTGTGCAGGCTTTTGTCACACTTTTAGATTTAATTGCAATGGTGCTTAAGGGCGCTTAAATCTTACACTTGGCTAGATAATGACTTTAGTCTTTCGATTCATGAACGGTATCGACGATTTCTTCTGTGAATAATAATTTTTGATGCTCTTCTTCAGGTTTATTTGGCGTGTAAAATTACGTCCCCGAATGATTTATATAAAGTTTTTTTTTTTTATTTAATTTGCTTGTTAAAGACTTGAAGAAATGAGTGAACTTTAGGGGATAGTTACTTAACTAAGCTTTGTCTTAAAATACCATTGCACGATAGCCTTCGCGAGTTAATTCTAAATTTTTACTGCTTTAGAGCTTATATTTTTTGATTCAATTTCGACAAAAAAGAAATCGATGAAGACGAATTCAAGTGATTTATGCTGCATAGATCAAGTTGCGTTTCCTCACATATCAATGCAGTAGTAGTAGTAGTAGTAGTAGTAGTAGTAGTAGTAGTAAGTTTTCTCTTTCTTTTCCTCCCACATAATTTATATAAACTTTAATACTCGAGTTGAATGGTGGATGCAAAGGTAAAGATCTAAATTCGTAATATTAGCCATGACATCCATGTCTATTAAGTTCACAGTGCACGCATGTTTCTTCTGAATGTTATGGCTACAGTTTGATTGATGATTAGTGAAAATGAGGCGTGTTGTGTAAATAGAGTTTTTTTTTTTTTTTGTGCATTCTCAAGATTAAATATCCGAATGAGGGAAGGGGACATGTGAAATATCCTTGTTTAGAGTGCTTGCATGCATTGCGCTTCGTTAGACAACGATTTCGTTCTCAAAAAATTTAATTTCAATTTATAATCACTTATGTCAGGCATCGCTGACGGCAAAGATTTACAATATTGTTTTAAAATCGAATTATCATTGCATTGGCCTGCATTTTATAGTTAACATATATGTATGTATACAGTGCGGTGCTCTACACACATTAAACGATAATTGATAATTTAATATTTGTAATTTAATATCATGTAATTAAAACGATGTAAATAATGATAATGACGGCAATGTCCCTTAATTAAAATTTAATCGATAATTAAGTGCTTAATAAATTATTATTTAAAATTTTATTATAGAGTACAATTTCTATATTGAGGTAAACAATATCGGCAATCGTATAAAACCGCCATTAAACATAGCATGAAAATGAGTCTTTTATTATTAAATGTATACATATGTATGTATATGCATATATGAGACTGTGTCTTTATGACAAAAAAAAAAAAAAAGAAGCTAAACTTTTGTATGAATTAAGATTTTATGCATTTAGAGGATCACCTTCTTGTCAAGCGCACTTCATTTGTATGCCTCGCTGTATATATTTTGAAAACAGTTAACACCCGTTTAATTAAGGGGCGATAATTTTCGAGAGCAATTTTTTAAGTTCCTTTTAATGTTGTTGTAATGTTAGTTTACTTCTGTTACACCAGCAGAGCACGCGCGTACGCTCGTCTCCAGGTATATACATACATATATATATGTATATATATATATATATATATATATATATATTATATTATTATATAGTCAATATTCAAATCATTGATAAAATCTTAGTAAAACGTGTTAAAAATTATTTGCGAAAATCTTATATATTTTGAACTTTTTTCGATGTCTTCTCTTTTCTTCTTCTTCTTCTTCTTGTTTTTCCTCTTTTCTTTTTTCGTTTTTAATATACCATCGAAAGCGCTTAACGTTGTTTAACGCCAGAGCGATAAAGCACAACTGAATAAATAATTGTGGTTATATATGACGGCCCGGCATTAGAGTTAAGTTTAACTGAATAGCTAACTCTCTAATATATCTCTTGATCGTTATGTTTAGGCAACAATGTCTCATATTGATTGTTAAATATGATACAAATACCTTAAAGTCTATATGAAAGCCATGAACACGTGCAATCGAAAGAGTATCGTTTCGTCTCTCCTTTGGGTTTGTTTGGTAAAAATGTTACAAACACTGAAAATGCCGACTTAAGAGAGCAGTCACTTAAACAGTTAGTCAGTTAGTCGGTCAGTCAGGCAACTACTACTTATGTAGATTTCGAAAATTGAAAAATACTTTAATTTACTTCACTTTAAATATCAACTCATCTCAACTATTTGGATCTTCACATACATCTATTTATCGTTTATATTTTTAAATCTATTTTTTATATGTAAAATTGTAAATATATATTTATATCTTAATATAGATAAACGTATGTATATAACTATATAAGTATATTAAAAAGTTTCGATACGAAACACTCTGTTTCTGGTTAATTTCTTCGCTAACACAAGTTGAACCATCGTTGCATATTTTAAAGCTTACGAATTATATGCTCGCAAGAAAAAATTTCTAATTTCTGAATAGACACCGGCTTCGGCTTCGGCTTCGGCTTCAATGGATTCTGAAAATACATATTTTGAAAATATTGCATAAAAAAATGTTTATAAAAAGTATTATATGCGAGTACATTTTCTGCAAAAGCTGGTCCGATTTTTTTTCTGCCATTTCCTTCTTTTTACTTTTTTTAATACCCCGCATCCTTTCGGGGAATATTCATTCCGCCAAAGTGTTTGCATCAAATTCTAAAGCAATTTAAGTGTATGCACCTATCCGTCTGTCTGTGATATCTATGATAAACATTCTCCTGGTCGTCAAAATTAAACCATCGACTTCAAATTGGGCGAAACCATTAGAAATTTCTGCACACATGCTGGTATTGAAATTGGGTTTAATCGGTCAAAGAATACGCTCACACGGCAACATAATCTGAGACCATCTATTCTTTGCAAGAATAAATAAAATTTCATTGTTCGTCCGTAACTCATAAACCAAAATAGATACAACGATAAAAATTTGCAGTGATATTCTATGGGTGATCGTGCAGTACCTATACAAAAAAAAAAAAAAAATCGCCCACATCTGCTTAATGCTTTTAGAATATTGAAATTTCATTCTTCTGTCAAAATGCGTGTAGCACTCAGAAAGAAGCTTCAGCCACCCTGGTTTTAGAAAGTTTATATATTATTGATTATTATTAAACGGTGACGAATGCAAAGCTCGATCGCGGACGAATGTAATTTTCGTGCTTGCCTGTTTTTTAAATACTGTTTGTTGATATTAATCGTTACTTGACACTTCACTTGTTCAAGATTAAAGTCATAAGGTGTGTTTTCAAGTTGCTCAGTTAAAATGCTTAAAATCGCAGACTGAATTATTTGAGCTAAAACAGGCATTCATTTGTCTTTCCGTGTCCTCAGTTTGTTGCTGATAAGGATTACCATTTGAAAACTGAATTCGTGACCGGAGGCTCACCGTTTCCCTTAAGATGAATTTTAAATATTTACCGCTCTAACAATACAAATTGAACCGGTTTGCTGCTGCCTTTAACGAGCCTCAGTGGCCAGAGTAGCTTCATTTAAACGATTCTAATAAGCACTTGTTTCGAATTTCAGTTCGACATCAGAATCTGCTCTACAAGTTTTAATGAAATTATAAAATATGAAATGTTTGGAATTCCTTACGCTTTAATAGCTTAGTTCAACTTCTGAAGTATTTTAAACGTGACTAAGTTCGTGAGCAATCATTGACTTAGCTTGAAAGACGAACTGTTCTTCAAATGTCAACCACTGAACGATAACGCCTGTAATGATGTTATCTATCCATTAATAGCTTCGACGTGTAATAGCGCTATTAAATGCGTCATACTTTAAACCAATTTAGCGGAAGAAATGCAATATGTGCTCTAAAAAAAATATGGTAAACTTGAAAACATTAATAAAATTTCACTATATAGTTTTGTATCGTTTGGAGGTTTGGGCTAAAGTTTACTAGTTTCGCTAACAAACCAAAACTATGCGATTTGTATTTCTTAAATATTTACAAAGACCTAATGGGCACAACATACTTGCCTTAAGCCCTATAAATACAATAGAATTTTGATAGGCATTCGAGTAGTATTTGGACATTTTGGTATACATCTGCCCGGCCATTCAATTCGCATTTACCCCTTAAAAACTTTTGTTTCAAATTTTTCGCATTTACCGGCTGCATTAAGTTAAGATGAAAAACATGAAAATCGGTTCATTAGTTCGACTGAAAGCAGAAAAAATCGAAAAAGCGAAACCTCTTTTTCTTGCGTGTTGCGTATGTTGCGTTCTCCGCGGCCGACCATCTACACGAAAAGCCTTCACGTGGGGACAGAATTATCGTGTATGTCGTAACATGTTGTATATCGTTATGTAAAGGATTGCTTGCGTAGGCTTCGATAACCTTTTAAGTGAATCCATATATTTTAAATGGAAAATCACAAAATATTCGTAAAAGAATGTGAAGAAGACCTGAAGAAATATATTAAATTTGTTAAATATCTGCAGTATATAGACCCCATATCTTTGATTAGCACAAGTAATGAAATTTATTACGATTTTAAGCAAATCCTCTTCGAAATTTTCCCTATTTTTCTCCTCAGGTTAATTTCAAATTCAAAGCTCAGCCAAATCGATCCAAATTTTCACATACGACTACCGAAAAAAAATCCAATATTTTGTTTTTCTCAGCCTATTACTGACATCTTTAGAATTGATCTTTTCGTTTTCAGCTTCTTATGCCAGAGTTAGCTATATATCCAGAGTTAGCTATATACATATATATATATATATATATATGTATATATATATATATTTATATATACATATATATGTATTTATGGATTTCACTTTACCTAAATTGAATATAATTTACTGGTTATTTCTTATACGAAATGCGGGCGAATCGGTGTCAAAGGGTTCGGCTTAAACCGGATCTTGCTTAGCTTAAAGGTTTTTATTTATTGATTTACGCATTTCTTTTGGCCTCTGGGTTTTAGTTTTAGTTCTTAAATGAAATGACATTTTTTTTTTTTTTTTGGTTGGGGCAAATGTTAAACAAACGTCTTCGTAATATTCGTTGCGCAACTGTCTTTGGATTATATTCAGGTGAAAGAAGTGCAAAAACATTATGTTGGTTCGTATAATCGCTGAATATTTGGTTGTTGCTTACATACTTTCAAATCTGTTGACGAACGGTCGGTCATTAACATTCCAATGAAAAATGCAAAACATTTCGAGTTTTTATAAAATTTTGGTTATCCGAACTCAGGAGTTTTTTTTTTTTTTTGCATCATCAGTAACGCAATAAATTCGCAGATGTTTCTCCAATACGAGCAGAGAAGGTGAAAATATTCAACATGGAATCCTTTGCATCATTTATCAGGCATATATAAATGCTTTGGGGCTAAACAACTTTGGTACCTGATTACTTAAGCGAATGAAATACAAATTCGACGCTACTGTATAAAGAAAATATGCAGAGAATGAAAACTATGTGAGGAAGTGTCGGCGACGGTAAAAAAAAAACACCAATTAACAGTAAACATATATACAGAGAAATTGAAAAATATACCAAAGAGAAAGGTGTAGACATGGTGCTAACAATAAAAAAAAAAAGAAAAAAAATAAAAAAATATCGTCGTAAAAACAAAATATTGTGTTGTGATGCAAAGTTTAACGACAAGCTTTTCCTATTCAAAACGTACACGCGAATAGCATAACGAAGAGCGCACAAGAGTCCACAAGTAAATCCAAACAGAGCGGAAGGAAAACTTATCGGACAAAAAACACAACAGAAAACACCACATAATGCGATGTATTGCGCATAGTTAGTTAGTAGTTGTGTGACGACACACAAAGGGAAAAAATCATGAATGCAAAGTTTTTGGTTGAAAACTTTTCATTTGTCAGTGGAGTAACGGCCACAGATGAAAACGGACGTATTTGAATGAGTCTAGTGTGTGCGCGTCGAGGGCGCCCAATTTATTTGTATTTTTGTTGGTATCACCTTGAAACTGGGTGAAAATCTATACTAAGTGGCATCAAGTGAACTGAAAATTGAAAATATCTGAACGCAAAAAAAGCAAAAAAAAAAAAAAAAAAAAAAAAAAAAAAAAAAAAAAAAAAAAAAAAAAAAAAA